>JAGTTH010000102.1:0-77646 GCA_022606485.1 Agraylea sexmaculata | reverse complement strand
TTAAACGAGTAGTATAAATAAATAAATAAATAATAAAAGAAATAAGGCATGAATAATATCTGTTAAAGCTCTTGAATGGAGTAAGGGTATATGAGAGAGAAGTACGAGTCAAAAACGCATTTACATGGAATACTCATTAATCCCGGTTAACGACGCACTTCAATGGAAAACGTATTGCCTCAGACAACCCCCAACAACCCCCTCACATCACCCTTCAAACCCTTTTTCACGTCTATTCATTGTGCCCAATATAGAAATGGAGTAAAAATCACCGACGCCATTCGAATCCTAGATTCTGAAAAATAACCATAAAACGAAAACTATACAATCGATTTTGTAGTGTAGATTCGATTCAGGTAAGATGACGTATTCAGATTGTGAAACGTCACGTTCATTACATTGTGAAATTCACAGTTTCAGAAGCTGCTCGCTGAAAATCTGATCACGTCCGAATCGCACAAATCAAACTACGAACATTGGCAGGCAAATAACCTATAACAACCGCTATGGACTAGCTGTATCTTGAAAAAATACCATTTTCCTATATTTAGAACATTTCAAACCCTGATATGCTTGAAACGAGATACAACGATAAATCAAACAGGTATATTTTGAAATTTTCATATCATCACAATGGATTTAGTCCATTTGATACGTCTTTACGTTGAAAGATATCAATAACTTTATAGCGCCTGATAATAAGATCCTCATAACAAAATAAATAACAACACATACAATTATTGTACTGTACAAGACATAGTTGATAATGATTACCTACATATCGAAGTTAAGTCTCGTTTCTAATGTACAATGGATATATTATGGACTACGAACAATTTCTGTGAACAAGAGGGTTTTGGTGAAAGGATCGAAGCCTATAACGTTACCAATTCACAACCCTTAACCATTACATTGTATTCATTTAAAGCCTCTTACTACTTGGTTCATCGACAATGGATCGACGAAAATAATTGCTATTGATTGCTTCGAAATATTCCACATACATTTACATTAATATGTACAACAATTATTATAGGCATATATACTGCTCGTGTATTCAAAACTACTCGTTTAAATATAATTAATTTATTTTTAAACATTATATGAAATATACATATTTCATAGTTCACGTTGAAAATTGTATAATGAATGTTGTGAGAGAAATTTTTCAATTAAAATCTTCAATTTGTTGGGTAGGAAAATCTTAGGGCTTACTCTAACCAACTCTAGATCTTGTAGGGCTTGGATTTAACTAGTAAGTTAAATTACCAAACTTAACCCAAATTACTCAAAGACAGATTATATAAACTTCGTTGCTTATCAATCAATACACTGATGCCAATATAAAAATTTGACAACTTTCAAAGGTAATACAAGCATCAGTTTTATTATATACATACAATTCTGAAGATATTTTTATATATCCTTTTAAAATCAATGCAAAGCAACTTAATATATTATATGTGTCATTTTCACCATAATCATTAGATGGTTTATCTCGTGGCTACCCTATGCTTTTTCCCCCTCATAATTGTTCAAGTATTGTCGTGTTCATAAAACAATTACCAACAGGTGTAATTATTCAAAGTTTATGTATTTAGTTTAAACTACTTCGTTATATGTCACGAAAAAGGGGGTGACGTTAGAAAATATTTTCCCTCTGAATTGAAAGTAAATAACAAAACACGCATAAGTAATTTGACTTAATAAGCATAAATGATTTTTTTTAAATATTTTGAATATGTAATATATCAATATATTGAATATTCTCTATCACGGTAGTGTAAAGCAAACGGTTCTTGTAGAATTGGATCGTTTTGTTTGGAGACCCTGTTTTGCCTCGGCTCGTGGCTATTGTTAACTCACAAACCAGTACCGTATATTATAAATGTACATATAAATCAGTATGAAATACTTGTGAATAAGTGAGAAACGAGTATGTACTAATTCGGAAATAGTAAGACACTTCGGCGTCGGGCTTTAATTAAAATGCATTCGTTTTCGTACTCAGGTGAACGTTAACTAATAATCCTAAATCTTAGTTCAGAAATACACCCTTAATTGATTAATTCAACTAAAGGTTGTGTCTTAAAATTCAGAAAATAAGTAAACCTACATTATTTTTATTCAAACGTCTAAAAATCGTATTGATTTATAAAATATAGGGGTAAATTAGCATCTCCGCAGTGATTTTTTATGTGAATTCATAAATTGTAGACATACCCACGGCTTATTATACTACTCAATTAAATTTTAATTAAATAAGATTGATTGTAATCACATGTACTTTCATACGTGCAAGAAGGATTTTTATTAATACAAAAAAATTAATGCGAGCTATGTAGATTGGGTTTTGTTTTTCTAGAAAATCACATCTAGTATACACCTTTTTTAAGTATATTGCTTATGCTATCGATCACATAAACTTTAGAGGAGGAAATTTACAGTCATATCTATGAAATTTAATTAAATCAATGCAAAATGAAAGTGGGAAATCTATGTGTCCATTTACCCCCATTTGGTGTTGAACATAATTTTTATCAAAATTGATCCCGTCTGAATTTTAGTAGTGAAAAAATTTGATTTGAGTAGGAAATTTATATTACAAACAAACGGCAGAGACATTATTTTATCACAATAATATTTTACACCGTATCAGGTAAAAATATTAATATATATTCTGTACAGCTAAGTCTAATTCATAAGATTTTTTTGTATTATATCAACAATGTAAAATTCAAATTAAAAAAAGAAATTGTAATATATCCAATTCTATATTTTGATTTAATTATTTTGTATGCTACGTATTATTTCATCAATGTAAAAAGCTCAAAGAACGTCTATACATATATTACATATATGAAAACAATTTAAAACACAGTATGTATAATGTATCAGAATATGAATATAAATATCAAAAGGGAATGATATTGAAAATAGCCCCGCTTTTCAGAATAATCAATCAATGCTTTTTCTATAATGAACATTAGTTAAAATGCATTCAGGTAGATTATGATTAATTGAATAGGCACTTTTGCTTTAATATATGAGTTATAATTATTTTAAAATATATTTTCATTAACAATAGTAAAAGACACTCCCCTAAAATTGTTCATTTGAAAGGATGACAATTAATATGCATAGGGCTTGTATAAATGGCGGTGTCACAATAATCATTGTAGGATGTTCATCTGGTTAAAGGGATGTACATAGTCATGGGGAAGAATAGTAACCCCCACGCACTTGGGGGATGCTGAAGAACCTGCGTCAAGTGGTTGAGTCACTACCTTTGAACCTATTCACGGTTTCTGGCTTCAAACTGAAGAAAAGGTGGCTTTCAATGCAAAGGAGTCATGTCAGAAAAGAAGTGTCGGAGTCTCATTCATTTCTCAACGCATATTTACATTCCCCCTGCATTTCCTACTCACACTTCGAATATTGAACTGTAATTATAATATTTATAATTATTTTATTTTTGTATTAGGATGCATAAATCATACAAAATACATTTTTATAAGTAATCGAATAGACTAGTAAATTCGGTATATTTTTTATAGACACACAATTTTAGTTCCTAATTAAATATAGAATTTTTTGTAGGATTAAATTATAAAAGACTACATACTCAATATAAACATAGAACTAACATGAAACACAGATCACAGATAAAAAACAGGAATATTATGAAGAAAACAAAGTCTATTAATCAATAATAATACTTATATATGTATAAGCTAATATATTTTTGTTGTAGATTCGATGGTAAATTGAATGGACTGTGTGAAAAATGAATATTTATCAATCAGTAAAAAGATAAGTACCGATTTATATGAATATTAAGTGCTAACTCTCTTATTTATAAAATTATATAATGTTTGAAAGAAATATGTTTATGTGATTGAATCGTTGTAAAACGTTTAAACCAATACAATAAAATTTGCTACAAGAAAAATACATTTACACATACTATATAAAAAACAGTTATTTTTTTAAAGATTCAGTAAAAAATAACCTCTTTTTTCGCTTAGTAATACTAATTAATTTACTTTAGCTTATATCATTGGTTTATGATAAGTAAGTATTATTTATATGAATGTCTAGAGTTGAGTTAATGAAGGTAAGACTGAGATCCTCGTATTCGTGATATCGATTCTAGGTAAAACTTGATTAAGGTAAATAAGAACGGTTATGTGTTCTTTTCTTTTGTATATTCCTTCATTTGTATTGAGGTCACGTAACAGAAATTCAATCCGTATTCGTAGAACAGATTTTTTCCACCTTCTTTTATCATTCAAAATGACGTATCTTTATGTATCAGAGCGTCCCTTAATAATGGCCGCATTTCAATATTATGCAGAAATATTGTAAAAATTTACAATTCCGATCGATTCCATTATTTATACAATAATTCATATATTCTTTCCTAGTGTAAATTTGATAAGATGACGTATCGTTTCTTCAAAACATACTGAGAAGGGGAACTTTTCAAGGCATCGCATCACTCGAGACTTTTGATCTTTGATCTTGACGATACGAAAATATAAACACGTTGAATTGACAAACATTCATAAATTTTTATTTACATTTGCAGTCGGTACCTATGTAAAGAAATCGGGAGGGTGGATGATTTTCTCCCCTTCGTCTTTGTCGTTTCGATTAGGTTCATTAGGAATAAGAATGTATGTGGAGGTTTTTCACAAACAATAAAGAAATGATGATTAAAGCTGAATCCAGTCACAGAATCCCGGAGGTATTTGCATTTTTCATGATTGAAATGTATAATAAAAGAAGGGTGTTCCCCCTTTTTCGATACATGTTTAATCAATTGTTGATATCTTCACTGAAGCACACCCTTCCAATTGACAAAGTTTCTTTTTCCAGATATCACTATTCCCCATTAAATTCCTAGATGGTATCGTCAAGTGTTGACACGCGAACTGAATATTTCTTTATTCAAATAAAATGTAAAGAAAAATTATAATCAAATGTAAAGACGTTGTTTTTAGAAAATGACTCGTTGTTGATAAAATGCACCTATTGAACAATGAAACTTTTTTTGCAATAATAAAACGTTACACATCAATGGGCGGAGAAGAAGAATGCTCTCAGGCGAAATTACACTGATGTAAAGCCAGGAGCAACAGAAATACAGAAAGAGCACTTGGAAACATTCAAGCCAAAAGATGAGAACAAATTACTACAGAATCAAATCAAATCGACTCCCCTCGACTATCTGACGGGGTTGGCTTCTTTGAAAAATTGATCCGACATTGAAAAACAACTAAATTTCACATACCTACAAGTGGAGGAATATTTATTTAGAATATAACTTACTAATTAGTAATATTATAAATTTTACCGTATGATAAAATATAAAATTAATCCCAGCATTAGTATGCAAAGTGACGCGATATAATTTCGACGAAATGTACATGCATAGTTAAATTCATCACAAAACGCAGAGGTAAAATTATTATATCACTTCATAACATATGATCAATTTTAAAAATTGTAGTTTCTTGATACCCTTATTTATTTATTTACGCTCCGAGGAGCTTTTATTTTAGAAGGGGTCATTTTGAGAGGGTTTTTATACACAACAACGTGTTAATTGTCTGTCAGTGATCTATTACTAACTACAAAGGTTATTGTCTTAATAATCGCCTCAGTATTCACCTTACAATCCAGGAAATCAGATTAAACCTCGATCGAGACGATCAATCGGGATTTTACTAATATTATTCCCGATCTCCCAGTCTTAATAACCGATCAAATCAATTTAAAAATTCTTGACTTAAGTGGGATTTGAACCCATGACCATAGTATTTGTAGCCACGCTTCTTTTCCCCTGAGCTATTACGCTAGCTAATTGGTTAGTAAATTTCAAAATATTGTTAATTGTCTTTTTATATATCAGGCATTTTATACTGGGTTAAATTTTAGGGGGATGATTTCAATAATTTATGTATTGAATGATTAATTTTCATATAAACACATTATCGGTCGGCGAGGCGGAAATTAAGGTTTCTTTGGGATTTTTCTGTTCACCGACAAAGTCGTCTAGGGGGTTGAAAATTAAATGAGATGCCATAAAATTTACGTATTTCCGTTGGGAGGTACGCCTCTTTCTCGTTTGAAAAATCCAAATGAAGACCCCTTGACCTCATTATGAGCCAAAAAACGGCTTGCAAATTCTTCCCCATTACCGCGGGTTCGAGCCCTTGTCAAACCGAAAGTCGAGTATGTAATTAAAATAATCCCACACATGCGTTTCAATCACCAGGGACGAATAATATAAAGAAACATGATGAAGTATGATTTCGAGAACGTACAAATATAACAAAGACAGTTGTCAATGTGTTGGATATGAATAATTAACCATGGCAATATACATATAGAATGGAGTTACCTGTTGAAATTTTAAAGGCAGAGAGGCGATAAAGTCTTCGACGAGCGACTCTATGCACAATGACAATAAAACAAGGAGTGCTAATTGGCGAACCGGACTAATTATAATAATTCGAACCGTTTCACGCCAGACCGGTTCGCTTTGTCTTTTACTAGGACGGGTTACTTGGTGTAGATCGTCGCCATTTATTTAGTGCCTCCAATAAAAATACGACATTTTACATTTCACAACCGCAAACTCAACATCCCTACCGTCGTTTTTGAAACAATACGAAAATCTAAATGCCACATTAAAATGGCAGCACTTGCAATTTAAATAACACTACCTGACATATATATGGCATACAATATGTATCCGCCATTGTAAAAAATACAGTGGTACCTCGAGATTACGAATTTAATTCCGGGAGCGTCGTCGTATGTCAAAACAATCGTATAATCTATAAGCAATTTTTCCCATACAATTTCATACAAACTTCCATTAATCTGTTTCAGCCTCTCAAAAAGTTCTAGCAAATAAATGGTTATCTTAACGTACCACGTTTTTTTTAATAAAAAAAAATGTTTATATGTATACATTTTGTAAAATCGGCAATGGATAATTGGGAGGTGGGTAATTTGAGGTTAAAATAAATTAACTATTACTAGTTCTTACCAACACACATGTAAAAAATAGCGATCATAGTAGCGACTATCTATAAAATTATCGCGCATAAAAATTCGTATTTAAAATTTTCGTCGTATGTCGAGGTAGAAATTCTCGAATGTTATTCGTCGTATCTCAAAACATTCGTATGTCGAGGTACCACTGTTCGATATTAATAAATTCACAGGGAAAGTGTGAGTAGGTACGTTTTTTTGATAATAATCATTTAAAAAACCGGCGTAATAGCCCAGGGGATAATATGCGTGGCTACAAATATATATATGGTCAAATCCCGCTCAAATCATTTTTTTATTAATTTGATCAGTTATTACGTCTTGGAGATTAGGAATAATATTATTAGAAGGCCCGATCGATCGTCTCGATACACGGTTACTCTAATTTCCTGGATTGTAAAGTAAATACTAAGACGATGATCTGTGTAACTAGTAATAGTTAACATCACCGACAAACAATTAACACGTTGTTGTGTTTAAAAAAACACCCTCAAAAATCACCTCTTAAAAAAGGTCTTCGGGGCGTAAATAAATAAATAAAATGTGTGCATCTTTAAATCAAATTCAATTAGGTTCACCCAACAGGTCTGATATTTAAAATTTAAAATCAATATGATAAGAATCGTTTTAAATAAATATGATATATGTAAAAGCAATTTATTTGCTATTCACGATAAAAATCAACTTATACATTATATATTTTTTTATAAATAGCTTTAAGGGCCATTATATCTGCAGATGCAGTGTATTCACGAGCGATTTCCCTTCAAATCGAAAATAATAACGGAGGAATAAACGGAATGGCGAAATGATAGAACGAAGGGTGTAATCTTGGGGAGGAAGTGTGTCCTATTTGACACGAATTTCCCTCGTCAATGTGAGCCTTATAAAATTATGCCTCAACCCTCACCCCAAGACCATATCCATTTTGAAACGATCATATAATATCAAACATAGGATATAAACTTAAAAATCTTTTAAGAAAAGATTTTTGTGATTACACGCTACGACGAGAATATTGTGGTAGCCAATACTTGGTTCAAAGTTCCTCGATATTTTGTTCATATACAATAATTATAATAGATTTTCTAGTTTAAATACCAAAATATACAAAAATTACCTAAACTTAGCTTTACTTATTTACTGTTGTACGTCCTGGTGGGTTTTTTGAAAGGGTTTTCACATATTTTTTTTTGACACAACGTGTTTATTAATTGTCTGTCGGGGATCTTAACTATTAGTAGTCAAAAAAGTCACTGACAGAGCTGCTATGTATTTACCTTATTATCCAGGAAATTAGAGTAAACCTGAATCAGGGCGATCGATCGGGATTTCATTTATTTCATCAATCATTTTTATTTGAGCGGGATTTGAACCCATGACCACAGTAGATGTAGCCACGCACCTTATCCCTTAAGTATATTATTTCTCAATCAAATTTTCTATTTAAATGCGTACATTTAAAACTTACCAACAATTTAATTTGATATATAAATGGAATAAAATTAAAAAGTGGTTAAAATAATGTAAAGGTTCGATTTGAAGTGACTAAAACATTAGAACCCTTATAATAATTTTAACCCGACTTTTATTATCTAGATATTAGAAGAATTTAAGCTTGAAGAATCTTCTTTTCGGTGTTGTTCCGCGAAACCGCGAAACTCATAGGTGAAAATTGTAGCGAAAGAAAAATATGCGGCGGCGTCCATTAGGTCTTTGTCAAAGCAATGCGGCTTTTCCCATTCATTCTCGCCTCGTTCCTATTTTTTCTCTTTGCTTCAAACAAAAAAAAGAGAAGTGAGCGGGCCTCGTATTTTGTATTATGGGAACATACACGACAGCCATGTGATTTATTAAAGGCACCACTCTTTTTAGCGCCCTCTCCACCCTTACATCAAACCACCCTCTGATGAGATAAGCATAAAGAGATATACACACCAAATATGCTGCAAAATGAGAATCTTTTCCCAGACTTAAAAAATATTAACACTGTATAAAGCAAACATTTTCATGTCTCACCAACAGTATATTTTAATTTAATACTAAATTTATTGCTTGTATTACTAAAGCTAAAATGTAACGAAATGGGCAGATAAATTAAAAATCCATCTATAAATAATACCACCGTAGATATAAACATAAGATATCGCATGAGTGGCTAAATGCATGTTTAGTTTAAGTGGATCAAGTTGTCAAAAACATCAGTTACCTGGTAAACATTATATTGTAAACATCTCTCTTCATATCTTCAGTTATTTTTCACAGTAAAATGGGTAAATGCATTGTTACTACATGTCATATGGACTCAAATATACTGAGTACTTGTTTAAGATTTTAATCGCCAAAGTATTGACACAACCACTCTCAGTGGCCACTAGGAAGCTGTTGAGTGAGGGAGACACACTTATGCTTTTATCGAATAGGAGAGAAGAGAGCAACAATACACCTCCTACACAACTTATTTACATTCAACGCGATATCTAATGTTTATATCTATGAGTAATATAATAATAACAATGTGATTATTGTTACTAAAGTTTTACACCAATACATTAATTATAACCATAGTGCATATTTATATTAATGATATTAATATCAAAGAAAAAACCACCCTGTTTCTATTTATTATACAAATATTAAGTTTTTCTTTAATTATCATTGATTATGCATCAAATATTAATGTAAATCTTAGGAAAAAATGTCTCTACCTAAAAGATCAGCTCCCATATACATAAATGTGGGCGTTCGAGTTTTTTTAATACATATTAATTTGATTGATGTCATTTTAGGAGTTTTCGTAATAAAACTGTCATCTTAAATGGTTTTTTGATACTCAATTTCTTGGTGTAGCCACGGGCGGGACTCGGTTAAGATAAATTCCGCTTGCCCTTTATCACAAGATCCGAGAATGACCATAATGACATTTGAAAAATTGAACGTAATGCTTTCCTATAATTCAACACTCACCCCTTGCTCACAGTCACCACCCCCGGCCCCGCCACAAAGAAGGGATGGTCGACTGAAACATCTGCGCCCCTCAGTTTTGTCCAAGTGGCACCACTTTTTAATGGCGATAAAATGCAAGGCCTCCCTGAAAGCCTTCACAGCATTACTTCACAAAACCCGCTTCCGTTTTCAATATTACATTTTCCAACTAGGAAAGCTTACCATTCCTACTCCTGCCTCCATAACATCCCTTACAATAAAGACCTGTTTGTATTCGCTTATACGTCTAAGAAGTTTACTGCTACATCGACTTTTAATAAATTTCTTTGCATAAAAAACGGGCTTATAATGAAAATAACTTCCCTAAGAATCGTTAATCTGGGGTAATATGATATTTAATGGGTTATAATTTTTACACAATTATCAAAGTGAACCTCAAAATTAATTAATAGTAGTGTAGAGTGTGTTAGTGAGTCGTAATAGAGCCTATATAATGGGAACGTATACAAATAGACATTGGTGTACACGCATACGCACCGCACGCACACAAATTACACGATTATATTGATTAATGCCAACAATTCACCAAGCAACTTGGGTACTCTTCAGACACTCTTCATTACAAATTAAAAATTTGGATAAAAAGTCCGAGGAATAAAAAAAGCATTTTAAAATTTAGTCATTGTTTAAGAGGATCTTTAAAAAAAGCAATGTTTGAATTGTGTAGTTTGGCACATACTTATCGATTTTTCTTAATATATGATTTTGAATATACTAAATAAGTAATCTGATGATTTATATATTTGCGGCCGTTTTCAAATAATTTATTTACTGAGAAATAATATGGTGTTATGTAAAAACTTACATACCGATAGGCAATCAGGGAAAACACACACAGCCTTCAATTACCTGAAACAAATAAGCGTACGCTGGATTAGATTAATGATTCAGAGTAATATGAAAATGCCACAGACAAAGCGAGATGTGTATTGGGAAGTGTGTTACGTAACTAAGATGAGCTTTGTGCTTGAACACAATGGAGGTGGAGTGAAGGTAACTTAATCTACAGTGAATTAATACAAATAGGCATAAATGAGCACTGAAGATCAATACAGATATGTAAATAATTAAAACCTATTACGGCGACGCGTCAACTAAGCCATGTTTACTTAATAACTTCCATCGAGACACACGCGATGGGACTCGAACTTGACTCTGTCTTCAATCATACTTCAATATTTAACCTCATCATTGTGATGGTGAATGCTGTAATTATACTGCGTGCATGTAGACATTGTACTGTTTTATGAAACGACGAATGGGATTAACATTGTATTTTTACTTTTCTGTTAAGTAAAATGCAACAAAAGATTAAGAAATTGATTTAAAACGTGGGAACAATGTTTGGTAGGTTCTAAACCTACTGCGAATAAAACATATAAAATATAAAGCTTGGGATACATTGCCGTAAACCTAAACCGTAAAGACGGTAATAGAGTTGCTTTGCTGTACTTTTAATCGGTTTTTTGTTAATTGGTGCCTCGCCCGAGGCTCAGACGAGGCATTAACTAACAAAAAACCGATCATAAGTGTAGCTAAGTAACTCGACTGTGGTATTTACGGTGACGTATGCCTGGGATTCCATTAATTTATACAAAACAAGTGCTTTAAGGTTGTCTTGGATATTGAAATATGTAGTTTACTTAAAGAAGTTCATAATTTTATAAAATTGATAACGAAATGCCGCAAATATAATTGAAAAATATCAAGGAATGCTTTATCCAATGTGAAGTTCACCTAATCGATATATTTTGTTAATTGATATATCATATTATGTATATTATGCGTTCGTATCTACATATTAATAAAATTAAATAGCAATAACCTATTTATTTAACAAAAATATAATTTTACCTCTTATTCAATTCTTAGAGGCAAGAATAATAAGCTCTAAATAAATCCAAATTTGACAAAAAAAGAATCAGTAACCATTAGGGTTTTTATTTTATTTATTTATATAATTAACTCATTCATTGTAAAAGCATGCAAAATGTAATATACAAATATGGAGATTGTAATATATTTTTTCAAAAATGGTGTGATTGTATCTAGAATAATATATTTTCAGCAAGCTCACTGATAAAACAACTAAACTCCGTACAAAGTTCGCCTGAAAAAAGAGGGTTGACGAAATTGCGATATAAATATGGCAAGGTTTTATTTAGTTTGTCGTGGTTATGCTAAGCCACAAAGTATGGTAGGTAGTTTCTTTAAGGCTTCTCATCATGCGATCGCTTGCACAGGTCACAAAGCTCACACAGTCTCCGCCCCCATTATGGTGTATAATATAATATGTACAATATGTACCTCCATTAATGTCGCAATGGCATCAAGCACGCCACTAAACAAAAATGGCATACATAATGACTTAATACGTGACCACTCGTGAAATTGTGTTACATGTCAGATAAATGCAGGCGTTAATTCACGCGTCGCATTAATTTACACGTAATGGCTTTTCAAACAACGCACCCAGATGCTATGTGCAAAAAAAATATTATTTTACATAACCTCTCATTTGAATAAATGCATAAAATATGGCGATCCCCAAACATTATTATTAAAAATAGTGTTCTGTGCGGTAACCCTTTGATAGTTTATAAAAGTTCTACACAGATACGGATAAATAAAATATTTTGATGCTAAACGCTCCTCAATCTTTAAACACAGTAAAGCACATAAGTACCTATACGTTTATAAAAAGGGGACCAGTAAATACTAAAATGTATCAGATTTAAGGCTCAATTAAATTAATACTTAATTAGTATTATTATAGTATAGCTCAAATGTCAATAAAATACATTTTTTTCATATAATCTTTTTGAAATGAGTCGAACCAATCAGAGATCTTAGCTTTAGTGTATTAAAGCGAAATAATATCAGGAGAGGCAGGTTAAAATCCAGCCAGGGATGATTGGTATATCGATGTAAATTTATTCATTTCTTCGGAATTATTTCGCTTTAATACCTACACTTTGATATATTGTTAAAATGTGTAAAATATATAATATTTTATCATAAATTACATTTATTCATTTTCAAATGAAAAACACGTTTATTAGAAAACCTTTAGGTCATTTTCCCTCTTATATATAAGTATTTAAATGTTTCAATACCCCATATTTATGTTATATTTAATTTTTTTATTTTGTTTGAATTTTTCCGCAACCTCTGTTTATATAATAGTAAATCGGGATTATTAGGGAAATGCAATTTCACTGGTAAATAAACCTGGGTAAATTTTCGCAAATTCGATTAGTGAATGAATATGTAACACATATAGGAAAATAGATTTTAAGATTTTACAAATTACTTTGATGAACCTGCCATAAAATAACCCGAATGTGTTTCATTTAACCAGAAGTGAAAATACATTCTCACTAATAATGTAATCAATCTCACATGTGTAACATGAATTTCAATAACGTTACTTTGGGCGTGTGTAAGTTTTTTATTATTAAATTTTTTATCCATTGAGTAATTGCATGACACGTGTTTCCTATTTTTTTATATTGAATGAATCAAAGGTTACGCTTAATGAAAATCCTGAAAACATAATTGCCATGATTTATCAAATCACCCATGCACATTTGCATTGTAAAGATGCCAAAAATTAATTAAGGCAATTTCTCCCCTCTTGTTAAGTTGAAGGAACCCACTCACTCACCCTTCCAAAGATTGCCTCTAAACTTATTTACCATGAATAAGTAGAATCTCCTTTGTAAATAAGGGAACTTTTTGGAAATTTGTAAACAAATAAATAGAATGTTGATCAACATTTATAAAAGTTTATTTTCTAGAATAATGCATCAACAAATCAATTGGTATAAAAAATAAAATATGAAATTATATAACGTAAAAAATAAAACACATATCAATATTACAAAATGTTTTACATTAATAGCTTTGTGACTTTAATATTATCAATGTTATAATATCAATTAGGCAAATGCAGGAATGCCAGTGATGGCTTTGCCTAAAATAAGTGCATGTATATCATGAGTTCCTTCGTAAGTATTGACAGCTTCCAAATTCATAACATGTCGGATAATGTGATACTCATCAGCAATTCCGTTTCCACCAAGCATATCTCGAGCAACTCTAGCTATGTCTAAGGCTTTTCCACAAGAATTTCTTTTAACTAATGATATCATTTCAGGAGCGGCCAGACCTTGATCTTTTAATCTGCCGACTTGTAAACATGCTTGCAATCCGATACTTATTTCTGTGACCATATCTGCTAATTTTTTTTGTATAATTTGATTGGCAGCCAGAGGTTTGTTGAACTGTTTTCTGTCAATTGTATATTGTCTAGCGATGGATAAACAGGATTCAGCTGCACCCAAAGCACCCCAAGATATCCCATATCTTGCATTATTCAAACAACCAAATGGTCCTTTCAACCCTATAACGTTAGGTAATATATTACTCTCTGGTATTTTGACTTCATCCATTAGGATCATTCCCGTTTCGGATGCTCTCAGTGAAAACTTTCCTGCAATTTTTGGTGTGGATAAACCAGATGTTACTTGCGATCGTTCTACAATAAAGCCTCTAGTTTGACCATCTTCAGTTTTACCCCAAATGATCATTATATCAGCAATCGGAGAGCTTGTAATCCATGTCTTTGATCCAGAAAGTGAATAAGTTTTAGAATGGGAATCGTACTTGGCCCTAGTCTCCATAGAACCTGGATCACTTCCATGATTGGGTTCAGTCAAACCGAAACAGCCTATAAGTTTTCCTTTAGCCATAAGTGGTAAATATTTTTCTTTTTGTTCATCAGATCCATACATATAAATTGCTCCCATAGCGAGAGAACTTTGAACACTAAAAGCAGACCTGTAGGCGGAGTCAACCCGTTCAACTTCCCGGGCGAGAAGTCCGTATGTGACGTTAGACACTCCGGCGCAACCGTATCCTTTTATTGTGCATCCCAACACGCCAAGTTCTCCCATTTCAGTCAAAATATCCTTGTGGAACACCTCTTTGCGGTTGGCGTCTAAAATTCTTGGGAAAAGTTTCTCGGTGCAGTAGCTTTTGAATGTGTCCCTCATGGCTATTTCATCTTCTGCGAGTTGTGATTCTAGATTTAACGGATCTTCCCACGTGAAAACTGGTTTCGAACTCAGCGTAGACTTCGAGCACAACACATTAAATTGTGAGAGACTTCTGCTAACCGACTGTTTACTAATATATTTTGATAGATTGTTTAACATGATGTTAGTCTTGTGAAGAGCCATCGTGTTGTTGATAATGTATAACCTCACTTTCGTGACAGCTGTCAAACTAAAACCAGATATACAAATGATTACTTAGCAAGATTTGTGTATACGTGTACTTTAATATATTGTATACGAAGACTGACTTAACAAAATTAATAAAATCAACTCAATAATTGTTGATAAGTATTTAAATAGCCACCGATTATCAATGTCACTGTCAATCTTGATTATGACGCAAAACATGAAGTAAACAAGATACTGGCAACACTTTTTCATCATGTTATATTAAATAAACTATAAATTAATTATAATTAAACTTAAAATTATGATTAATTACAATTGTAATTTAAATATTATTTTTAGTGATAATGCAAGTGTAGAAATATATTTGCATGTACAAAAAAAAGTAAAATTTTAGCACCACCTAGTAAATTAATCACAAACTTTTTTTAAAAATATTCTGTTTTATCGTATATTTGTTGTTCATATTATAAAATATGAGATTTTAAATTAATATATAATTCGATATAAAAGTTAAGTGCTTACAATAATAAAGAAAATATTGTACACAGCGCATCTTGATTGTAGATTTATTTGATGTATATGTAGAGTAATGAGGGTATCATAATGAAAACAAATAGAAAACAATTTCAGTTAACGATTCAGGATGCATGAATAGTTTGGGTGAAAATGTGGGGCAGTAAAGTAAAGAGTGTGACCGTATTCAATTTCCCAACGCGCAGACCTGAGCCGGTCCAAGTTGACGCGACTTATGATAATGCGAATCCGATACAAGTCAGCGAGTGCCAAATGTAGCGTACTCTAACTCGCTTCACTTACCACCGACCAACTTGCCATCCCCTGTACTAGCTGCACCACTAGCTATATAACTATATAATATACCCCTAGCCTAGACTGGGATCTGGAGGTGCTCCACATCCTGAATTCAACCTAACATGCGCAAGCATTGCCCAGATATCCGACATCACCTAGAATAATAAATCCCTGTTTCTTGACCGGTAATCATGAAATATTTCATAAATAATTTGGCCTGAAAATCACTCATAAAAACAAGATTTAATCTACATCAAAATGAATTTATTATATACCAGCTTAACACCATGAGCAACCAATAAAAAAACCTAGGCATACAAAATTTTAATCAAATGCATATTTGTTTTTGCTTCAAAACAATTATAATCCCACCATATCAAAGGATTCCCAAATCAATTAACTGCTAAAAAAAATATTGCATGATATTGAAAAATCAAATGAACTCTTCAAAATTATATCTGAAAATTATTTGTATTAAATATCAAATATCTCAATTTAGTGTTATTTTGTAAAAAGATCAACGCCTTAGATGATTTTTATTTGATTGAGCTTACTATTATTGTTGAAATTTACTTTATTGTTGATAGTGTTGACTTCTTGGTGGAATTCTATAATTTAAAGAAATTTGTAATTTCCACAGTAATTTTATTTCAGAGTCTGAATACTTTCAAGTAATAACTTATCAACTTATTACTTAACATATTTATTTAAATTTATAATATAGGATTTTTTTAGATTCACATTTTATTTTGTATAAAAAATTTGACCACGTTAAAGCAGTCGAAAGCAGTTAAAACTTAGAAATTGGCATTTATACATATAGTTTAAAATAAGGATACTTTCTTCAGTCCTTGGACTATATTCCAGCCATGAATTATTA
Organism: Agraylea sexmaculata; assembly: GCA_022606485.1. Classification (NCBI taxonomy): domain Eukaryota; kingdom Metazoa; phylum Arthropoda; class Insecta; order Trichoptera; family Hydroptilidae; genus Agraylea; species Agraylea sexmaculata. Next base: position 60,633 of record JAGTTH010000102.1, on the reverse strand, counting down.
TAATATATTATATTAAGCGATTATGAAAAACGTGATAAACGTAACTATCAAGTCTTGAAGTACTTAAGGTAGGTAGATTATATCTAAAAAAGGTGGGTAACCATAATATCGAACGATCGAGCAATCAAATTCAAATTTATATTTGCAAAATGACGGGCTAGCATATGTGGCTTGCGGGTGGGTCTATGAAGGGTGCCTGTATGGGGGTGGGTTAGGTTTAGGTATTTCTGAACGATTTGTCGTATCAAAAGCCCATTACGATACCGTAGTTGAAGATTTTACGAGTGTGCAGCCCTCTGATTCTATTCGATACAGGTATAGGATGACATATTACTATAAGAACCATCTCTTTGTGCTGAAATTTCGGCTTTCAGTGCATCCAATAAATATGCCATACCCAACACTTCTCCTGCATCTTTTCTACTATTCAGACTTCACTCCAGAAATGCACTTTCCTATTTAAATATTCACATATTTCACTACAACCAAGTCTCATTCTTCAATCATCGGCTAAATTAATCTCAACAATATTTTTATCACAGCTCAAATCGACAACTCTAGCTATTGATTTATTAAGGCGGGTTATTGTCTATGAATATTTTTTGTGATTTTTGAAAACAAAATTAAAAAATAAAGGGAATTGATATATGTGATCAATGTTAGTCTATTCCATTTAAAAAAAATAGATTAGTCTACAAACTTAAAGTAATGGGTACAAGTAATACAATTTGATAATAAAAATTGTTATAATTCCTCAAGTTTTAGTGAAATCATCAGCGTCAAAATGAAAAGTATTCTATTCTAAAATATTTCAGTATCAAATATGCTCTATTCCAAATCCGGCCCATCAGATTTTTATATTATTTGTATTTTTTGTAATACATTTTATTTCACCGTCTTTTTATTTTTTATAGATATTATCATTTCAAAATCCGGCCCTTATTATTTTTTAATCTTTTATTTTCAAAATCAAACCATTTGCCAAGCCATTTGTTTTTTCAAGATATCTATCTAAATATATCATATTTTATAATTTTATGAATTCTATCAGTATATGTATACGTAACGGTAAATAATATTTCTATTTTATTGGTAACTTGAATTTCTACAACATTTTGCCAAATATCTCAGTTTAGCAATAAGTGGACTAGGCTAACATTGATCCCAAGCTCCAGATATATACATTACTATGAAAAGACCTGAACAAAAACTATTAAAATTAATTCATCTGAACTTTTTGCAATCAATTTACGTACACCTATTGTTTATTTAAATGCAAGATTACCATAACGGGTAAGCGATACTTCAGAATATAGACACAGTTTTATGATATTCAATATTGCATTTATGTTTATGGCGTTTCCTTTATTTGATTGATGGAAGGGTAAGTTTTCCACAAAGTCTCAACCCCTGAAGCAGCGGGAATGTTTATGGCAATATTTTATTACCGGTGCAGGCTGCGAGAAATGAAGGAGAAACACAAATACCATACATTTAGAAACAAAGAAAACCTCCAATATAATCCGACAATTATTATACTATACGTCTGTATTTAAAAATTAAAAAAAAAAGTGATATTTGTAACACGGATGTAATAGGATTGATTAGGTACGTGGAACTGTATTTCAACAATATATGTATATGCTATAGAAAAGGTAGACATTATATACTTAAAAAGCTTTAGTTTTATGTTAAGATATATTTTAAATATTCTCTTGAAATACACGATCTTCTAATAATGTATCACTGGTAGGTAAACTTTGAACGTAACAACCAAGTTGGTGGCAACTCTAATCAGTAAAAGTTATGAATGGTTCGTTGGCTTATACGATATCATTTAATACATTTGATAAATCGCTACATGAATCGAGTGCTCGTGCTGTAGAATATATTTTTTAAATTAATAAGATCTCGTTTTATACCGAATCACCCACTCACCTGAATGATGTGGTGTAACATTCCCAATAAACTATTCATTCCGAGGTGTGTAAAAGCGATGCTTTAATTACACAAAACTCCCAAGATAATTAATAATTCCCTGTGCTGTGCCCGTTGACCCGATTTACGAAATTAACCCGTAAAATCCACACTCGCGTTTTAATTCCCCAGCAAAGAGTCACAAAGGTAGTGTCGATCAAACGAAATCGGTTGCGGAGTAAAAAGTACGAAAAGAACAAGAGAGACAAAGCGGGCGATTTCTCCGCTTCAAACGCCAGTCAAAATACAAAGGAAAAGAGATCCAGGTTTAGAGTGATAAAAAAGTACACACATACATGTGTCGGTGTGAAGAAATACCAGTCAAAAGCGATAACGGGAATATCGTCAAACATAGAAAACTTTCAGGAGGCTTTTGGAAGACTAGTCTGATCAAAAAGCCTCCCCTTTTGTAACCGGCAAACATTCTACCCCCAATAAAAATAAATACACAATAATATTATATCATTTTTATCATTCATAAAAATTAGCCGTCAATATATCACACTTCTTAACTATCAAATGAAAAAATCCATTTCTAAAATTGTTGAACGTGTGTGTATGTTGTATGTCTGTCTGTACGGATCCATCAACCATATGTGTTACCAGATGGAAGAATAATATTGTATATACTTATTTTACTACAATTAATACATATCTAAAATCTCAAAACGGGTATTTTAATGATAATAATATTAGAGATATCTAATAATGCATAATAAATGAAAATTCTCAAAAAACAGTATGTATAGAGAAACTCGCTTTTTAAATATTGTAAAGAATGTCATCATATGAAGACCGTATAAAATTATTTTATTTATAATTTACTTTGAAAATTCAAACTTCTTTCGAATAAAAAAATAAACAACTTTCGCATTAAAAACAACGCAGAAAACCAAAAAAACAAAAACAAAATAAAAATTTCATTAATTACATAAAAGAAGTTTAGAACATTAGATGAGGGATGAGAAAACCCTTGGATCTTGGAGGCTTGTGTTGTTATACATATGTGTACTGTGGTACCTCGAGATATGAATTTAATTCGTTCCGGGATCATCGTCGTATGTCAAAACAATCGTATCTAAAAGCATTTTTTCCAAACAATTCCATAAAAACTGCCATTAATCCGTTCCAGCCCCTCAAAAAGTCATAAATGGATGTCACGTACCACGTGTTTTTGAATAAAAAAATGTTTATGTACATTTTTTTAAATCGCCAATGGATAGTTGGGAGGTGGATAATTTGAGGTTAAAATAAATAAACTAGTAATAACGCACATAATAAATATTTATTGATTTTTACATATACACAATTCCGGCATGAAGTTCTAGTAGTTACCTTCCATAAAAATTAATCTATAAAATAATCGCGCATAAAAATTCGTATCTCAAATTTTCGTCGTATGTCGAGGTAGAAATTCTCGAATATTATTCGTCGTATCTCAAAACATTCGTATGTCGAGGTAGCACTGGATTTGGTTATAAGTTACTACTTTATTATGTATAAGTTTTTACAATGATTGATAGAACAATACATCTTTGGAAACAGACTTACAGGGTGTACAGAGTATATAAATCTTTTTACCTTTAACTAACATGAGAATGTTTTATTTAAATTTGACATGAATAATAGTATTAAATTATAGAAAGAATTGGGAAAAAAATAAAAACCTATTTACAAATATATGTATTTGCTTGGTGATCTATTTAAGTTACAATGTGGATCTGTCTGAATAATCACCTCAGTGTAGGGAAATCAAACTAAATCAAAGCGTTTTCATATTAAAAAAAATAATGAACGAAAAATTCAAGCATATAGAAATTATAAATATCAAATTAATCAACTAAAACTTTTAAAATATCATTCGTTTATAATTATTTAAAAATAATATATAGTTATTTGGGTATAAAAGATTCGTATTAACAAGGTTTTGGTATATGTAAGTCTGATAATAAGAAAAGTCGAATCTGTTTATTCGGAAATTTTCTTTCGCGTGCGTGAAGCCGCCGAGGCGAACTTTTCAGCCCCAAACTATTCCGTGTTCTCCAAAATTATGTTAGTTTCACTTATTAACCCGTACACGACCAACTTTATATAGCCTCAAAGAGAACATGGCTCTTGGCTTTTCCTACAAAAATCTAATTAATCGCCTCCCGACCCGCAAGTGGTTTCCGGATGGCTAATGAATATTTTCTTTAATATTCTTATTCCACTTTCCCGGAGAAAACTAACAATTATTACAATATTATTAACTGATGTTTGAGCTAATTTTTTGCATAAAAAACTCTAAATTCACATTTATCAAAAAGGCATTTCAAATACTAAATGAAATCACACTTCACCTGTAAAGCCTACTTCTCCATTACATAATTATGAAGCGAAGCAATCAACAGAATCACATGAAAAGCTTCAAACATATAATATAATATGTAACATTCAATAGGCTTTTCAGACGAGTGATGAATAAGAGAGCATTGAATTGAAAACGTTGAGAATTTAATAAGTCAAATTCACATGAAACCCATATTAATTTTTTTATTTGATTAAACGGCAACCTAAATTTATATACCCACATAATTACATGGATTATCAAGAAGTGAAGTGAAAAAAGCAGGTTTTCTATTGCTCACAATTATAGAGCACTGTGCGGATTACATTGTAAATACACATTGTTATTGTTTATTAATCTTCATATCTGTATAAGGTTTTTTTAAATATTTTTCCATACTTTTTATTATTTAATATTAAGTATCTCATACACATCAAAAATTTATTCTAATGTTAGTTATAGGTGAAAATATGTATATATTCTGTACACCTGAGTCTAATTCATAAAATGTTTTGTATTATAAGAACAATGTAAAATTCAAATTAAATAAAGAAATTGTATTATATATATATTAAATACACGATGTATTTACTGTTTTATTATTACAGTGTATTAACAGAACAATCTTAAAACATAATCATATTAATAAAATGAAATTTGCATTCAACTTTTTAGTTTGCTCCCATGGATATAATAATTCATGTATGATAAGTGTAGATATATCATTATATATTTTTCTGTGTAAATATCAGAGAGTTAAAATGAAATATTACAATAATCAAATAGTAAAGGAATATTCAAAAAATATATTTACAAGGCTCGAATACGTCAAAGCATTTCGTTACACCTACTTAGACTACTAGGTCTAGTCATTATACATCTAGTGTGACAAATATTATGGAATTTTAAAACATGATGATAAATATTAAGATAACAGGAGATTTGTATATTATATATTTAAAATTAAAATATTAGTATTGTTTTATATTCAGTGTGCGAAAGAGACATAGTTCAGTCGAGTTGGGGTAGTAAGGGTGTAATTCAGAGAAGAGATATTATGTAAACACATTAAGAGTAGTGTTAGTATTGCGATATATTTTTCAGGATGGTAGCTTGCAACACTTGGCGTTATTAATTGCCTTTCTACATATAAATATTATATATTTGTATATATCCATTCGTACTCCATTGCAAATTGCACCACTAACGACATGGCCGTGGCCAGCCATAACACCACTTCTGAATTACCCTTCTCAAACTGTCCACCGTGTACTAAAATAATACAAGAAATACCTATTACTAGGATAAATATATAAGTTTATTAACTTAAACAGTTAAAAATACGTACTAAATATTATTGAGCCGCCTTGTGGCTGAGTGGTTAGTGTAACGGATTCGTGAGTGAAGACTCCCGGGTTCGATTCACGGCACCGGAGTCACTTGGTAGATCTAGCTTAGCAAACTAGATCTTAAGTACTCATTGCTGTGTGGTGGCCTGGGAAACCATCTCTACTATATTATCCCGTAAAGGCCAAGGTGGCCTGGCCAACCCCTTATAAAGGGACTCCCGTCAATAGGGAAGGCGTCACGGTATAAAAAAACCTCGATCCACGTTCAAACAAGGTCCAAAACGAGGCGAATGTTGAGTCTGGTAGAGCCTTTCTATAAGTGACATTATGTGATTTTAAACACATAAACTAAATGTTAATCTAGTAATATACATTTGAAAATAGTCGCAAAAATATAATCATTTATCTCAAAATTGTTCACTTTTAATCATTTAATATGTTGAACCTATTAATATTGAATTATTTTATAGATAGAGTATAAAATATCAATACCTCTTGTGAATGTTTCATAATATTTTTTACGTAAAATTAATTCGATCACGTGAAAATGCACGGCCAAACAGAACGTTCCGTTTCGAAATCCGTTCGCGGCGAACTGTCAACTTGTGAAAATATATGAAACTTCTATGAGAGCATAGTTCGACTAAAGAGCTCCTAATGAGAAATTTGAGAATGTTTCTATAATAAATAACTGAACTTTTAATCTTTTTTTATTTTTTACATAATTTATGCAAGTACATATGCGTACAGAAGCTCATTTATTATTAATATGTTTATAAAACCACCAGCGTAATAGCTCAGGGGATAAAAAGCGTGGCTACAAATACTGTGGTCATGGGTTCAAATCCCACTTTTTTAATTGATTTGATCGGTTATTACGACTGGAAGATCGGGAATAATATTAATAAAATCCCGATCGACCGTCTCGATACATAGTTACTCTAATTTCCTGGATGGTAAGGTAAATAATGAGGCGATTATTAAGTCAATGATCTGTGTAACTAATAATAGTTAAGATGACCGACAGAAAATTAACACGTTGTTGAGTCTAAAAAACTCTCTCAAAGAAAGCTCCATCAGAGATGTTGGTTCTCTGGTATTTTAGACGACTGTTTTTTCTTATTAATAATAAAAAAAATATGTATAATATCCAGGTATATGCAATGATAAAAAAACTAATATATACGTATCCCAATTAAATAATTTCAATGGATTTTTGTGAAATGTATCAATATTTATCGACAATATATTATTTAATGTTTATATAAATTTTCTCTATTAGCCAGGTAGGTGTTTGGAACCTTTTCGATAGTTCACATAACCGTAAAGACAAAGAATGCATTTCCTTGAAGTAGCTGGTAATCTTTCTGCACTTGTTACTTATCACACGAACGTTCGCCAACCACTCGTTACTACCCTTGTCGATCTCGTGCCTTCTTCAATAAGTACAATTACCATTCACAAAGACTTTTCAATATCGCCAAAATGGCGTGAAGATCGTTTGTCGACAATGCAAAAAAACATTGATCATTTTTTTTATTTATTTATTAACGCTCCGAGGAGCTTTTGTTTTTAGAAAAGGGTTTTTATACACAACAACGTGTTAATTGTCTGTCGGTGATCTTAACTATTACTAGTTACACAGGTCACCTACCTAATAATCGCCTCAGTATTTACCTTACAATCCAGGAAATCAGAGGAAACCTGGATCGAGACGATCGATCGGGATTTTATTAATATTATTCCTGATCTCCCAGTCGTAATAACCGATCAAATCAATTGAAAAATTCTTGACTTTTAAACGTTTTATACACCAATCTAGTGATATTGCTGTGAAGAAACGAGTCACATCCGCAAGTCTATTGCATGCAAATCAACCCTAAAGCGGTCCAACCCAAACCATCCCCCGTAGTAGTCGTATAAGACGACCTGAACGAAATGGCCCTTCTAATAAAAGCCTTTCATATACCAGCCATATATACAGCTAGTACACATTCAATAAGCTCTGACTGAATGTCACCATCTTACCCTGTTGACTTTTGCGTCAAAAGAGGAAGTCTCCAACATGCGTTATTGTTCCCGATGTGGTCCCCAAACGGGATAACCTCTTCGCAATTTCACCAACAACTATTGTTTGCTCGTCTTTCACAAGTAAACACACGTCAGGACTATTACATTTGCAACTCATGTGAAACTCTTTTGTAAATAAAGACTATTTAATCTTACAACAATCTACATCTTGAAGCTCTTGTGACATTTCACTATGCATTATAATTATGCCCCTCTTACTATATATGTTAATCATTCATTAATCGTATAAGATATCATCACAATATAATATTATATTTGGTCACTTCAAATGAACGTAAAATATTATACAGGTTCTGTAAAAGAGCTTAATAATCACAAAATTAATGAAAAATGTATATTGGATACTAAAAAGCATCTTAAGATTGGCACGAACGGAATTTTATGATTTTTATATGGCGTAACCTAACCTAATAATTGAAAATAATTCTTTATGTTAAAGAAGAATAAGTTTTATAACTGCTCAAGATATTTTGTAAGTGGTATATTTTTTTAAATTTAAAAATTAATTGTATAATATTATATATTATAATTAATGATTTACATACAATGTTTTGATACATTATGATTAGATGTTACAATATTAAGTTTATAGTCTTTTACTTATCTTAATACGGAGTACAATCAATTGGTAAATAAAATAATCAATAAGTCCTAACATAATTTATGGGAAAAAAACAAAAACCCATTTGTAGAACAATTGAAATATATAGAATATATAATTATATTTTTAATTTAAAATTTTAACATGATACAATACTAATTTCAAAAAGAAAAATATGTATCCTAGAAAACAATCGGATTAAATATCATTTTAAATAACATTTAAAATAAATCTGATCATATAAATAAAAAATATCAATTGTCCAACTTTAGACCTGGCTATATTTGTTGGCCTGGCCTAAATACTATTTGTTGCCCAAAACAGTTTCTAAATATCTATATTTTGAATCTATTTGTATTTTGCAACGACTATTTTTTTTGTTTCAAGCAAATTTCTTGGTGAGCAGGTCACAGCAATATTAGAGTAAATATTTTTATTTGTATGTTTAAATTGAACACGTGGTTAGGATGTATTGTAGGGAATTGATATTGGTATCTAAAAGAGCGTCTCTCCATACAAAAAGTCGTAAAAACCCTTGGAGTTCAGGCTCTGATGATAACGACAGGGTTTTGTCAAGGATAAGACATAAAGTCGATTCCTTTTTATGCCATTTTCCTCATCCTCATTCCTTCATTCGCGTCATAGAATTTCCATTTTCAAAATATCAAAGAGGATGTGCGTACAAAAATGTCTTTCATCTTGCGAGTTTGTGCAGCTATTAAAGAGTTTTCCAGGAAAAAATGCCCGTATTGCTCAACACACGTGTAAAACATGACTTGCCTTTATACCACAACAATTTTTATTACTAAGTATTATAATATAATAATAAAAATATTATTTTTTTCGCCTTTTTAAAGTATTATAGAAATTTGATAAATAAACATACGAATATGTAGGTACATCGGTTATGAAAAATGACCCTTTATAATTATGCATTATTTTTGAGATCAAAACATTCCTTATGATTTAATTTACAATAATTAATTAATACGTATTATATAACTCAGGATATTGGTGGGTTTTTATTTTTTTCCATACCTTTTATTATTTAATATTACGTACCTTTAATATCAAATAAAATTTATCATGCTAGTTATAGGTAAAAAAATAAATACATTATGTACACCTAAGTCTAATTCATAAGATGTTTTGTATTATTCAAAATATGTAAATTCCAATTAAATTATGAAATTGAAAAATATGTATTATAATAATATCCACGGTCAAAATATTTCGGTTTGGAGCTAATGAACATAAGATAGTTTACAAATGGTTGCAAATAAACATTACACTAATAAAAAAAAGAAGCTTTTTAATAAAATTTAATAAAAATTAACTTTCTTTGATTACATTGAAATTCATTTTTATAAAAACATGTTTGTATTAGCATTCAGGAAATAAAGTTACAAATACTGTGGTTCATAGCTTCAAATACCATTCAACTCAAAAAAATAATTGATACGGTATTACGACTGGGAAAATTATTAATAAAATCCCGATCGATTGTCTTGATCCTGGTTTACTCTGCTTTCCTTAAGTGTAAGGAAAACAGTTATGAAGATTTCTAGTGCCGCTCTATGACTAGTAATAGTTAAGATCACCGACAGAATCAACACGTTTTAGTATCTAAAAAAACAAAATTTGTAAAAATACATATACATAAATTTATATATCACTATTATCTATTAGATTCAAGCAGGGAAACATTTATTTATTTAAATAACTGCAGATGTTAGATTAATACAGTCTGGAGTCAATTTTCACGGTGTCTATATACAGATTTTATAGAAAATGGAATACAAAAATGTCTTTGTAGTCTGAGATAAATTGTATTCTCGAAAATGACTTAACTCGTCCGTTCAAATATTCGATTGATAATTAGAACCACGTCGGATTGAGAGGTTTAATATTACAAAGAATTTCCAAATTACCGGTCCAGTTCTCATTCAATTATTTCACTTCGCCAATGGCGGTGTTATAAAAAATCATAGAAAGCAGAAAGATATCTAGGCAAAGATAAGACGGTGGCGGACAGGAAATTGTTAGACGGAGTCAAAGGAATAAATTTGGCATACACTTTGTGGAAGAGAGTCCCTTGACATTCTCGCTCCAGACTAATTGTTTCCGGAGGAAAAATTTACCTCGATCTGTGAATATCTCCATTAAGGACCATCTCCTTGTTTACCACTCCCACAGTCATTCCTTTTCATAAAAATCCATAACGTTCGACCGATTTGCCTTTAAATATGTATCCGACAAAAGCACAACGTACCAATCAGACACTAAATTTATTTACTATTGATAAAATTGTGTAATCAAATAAATTTCTTTAATAATTGAATCCCACTCAGACGTCAGCAACTAAATTTATTTTTATTCTAGAGCCTCAAATCTAACCTGCGTAATAATTTAATTGGAGGATAATTTGCGCGGTTACAAACACAATCATTGATTCAAATACCCTACAAATAAAGATATGATCCCGATCGATTGTTTTGAGCAAGGTTAAGTCTGATTTCCTGTATTGTAATGTGAATACTGAAGCAATTATTACCTCAGATATCGGGTATACTACCTCTATAATCGTAATAATACTAGAAAAACAAACAAAAAATAATACTTACCTAACCTAATAAAAAAGCCCCTTAGGGCGTATAAATACTCAAAGGATATTTTTACAAGAAAAATAATTGGAAAATTATATTAATAAAAAAAGGAAAAAAAATAAGATAGCAGAAAAACCACGATAAGACATAATATACAAACATAATTGTTTATATTGTTTCACTGTAATAATTAAATAATTAACCTCCAAGAGAACGGATTCCAATGTTTACAAGCTTTTATTTAAAAAAGATTATCTTCCAAATAAAATACAATACCATGCTCTGTTAATTAAAAAAAAATCAATTTGTTTAATGTATGAAAGAGGCACTTTGGATTGAAGGTATTTTGTATCCCTTGAGCATACGCAAATCACTTCAAAGAGGCTTTGATTTTTGCTGGCCTATTTCATTTGAGTAATTACATCAAAGCCTGTTTCGATGGAAATTTCAATACGAATGCATTTTGAATTAATACGTTTCACCATATTTACTTTGCATTTACATATATAGTTTGGAAACCTACTAAAATAATAAAACTTTATATTAATTAGTACCTATAACAATCACTACTTAAATTCTTTGGGATGGGAAAAATCATCTCCTAATCTGAATAAAGTATCGTTAAATTTTAAAATTAATAGCTGATTCTCGTTGTATTAATATACGAATGGTATTGGCGTTTAATCAATTACAATAATTATTATGGCGAAGCTGCAAAGTGCAGCGTCAATTTTGCGGTAACCGAATGTTCGATTCAAATTGCTAGCATTACTCTTTAAAGCCCACCATTTTAGTTACTATATCAAAATAAATGAATTTAATAAATGCTGATGGTTCATTTAATCGATATTAAATTGTACATGCAGGGAATTCGTTTAAAATACAATGTAATGAAAACATTTTTTTAAATTTTAATTTAACCCCCCGCATAAATATCATACATAACGTGTGTTTTATGGTCCGTTTTAAGAGATGATGTTATTGTAAAAGCATTCGATTAGTTAATAGACTGAATTGAACAGGATACCTTTGGTGTTTTGATGATAGTCACATCATCTTTGGTTCGCTGACTATTGGTTATAATAGTTTTGTTGGTAATGAGATCATTTGACTGTTCATGCGTTAACCAATTTTGAATATTATCGTCTGTACTAAACACAAATGTGCCCACCAAATATCACCAGAGCCTTTCTGATTAATTCAATTACCACTTCAATGTAACTGCTAAAATCATATTAATCCAATTGAAAATAGCAGGTTAAAAATATGTAGAGGAACAAACAAAGTGAGTCCCGCAACAAACAGAAGGCAATTCCGAAAGAGTTTCATTAATAAATCATCAAAATTCTTTAAATGAATCGTTTAAAGTAAAATATATTACATTGGGATAAATTTTTAGGGACATTTAGTCGCTTCTTATTTTCACACAAATATTATGTTTAAATAAAATTTTCAATAATATTGTTGGCGATCTTGTAACTATTAGGGCCGCATTCAATATAATAGTGTAATGAGAGTGTGTGCGTGCGGTACGTATGCGTGTACACCAATACTATCAAATCTAGTACGACTCACTAACATACTAAATACACAGGTTGACCAAGAGTATAGATTTGTGATCACTTGTACAATCCAGGAAATCAGAATAAACTATGACATCAATCGCAATGGCTGATAACACATTTTTAAGACAAAACTAAAATCGACTAGCGGGTAAAAAAAAATTATTGATAAAATAGTGAAAATTATGAATTATATATGAATTACTTTAAAATGTATTTCTGAAAAAAAAATGTATTTGAATGTATCAAGAATCTTCTTTATGTCCACTTTTCCATATTATGTGAAAAAAAAATCTTAAATAGATAGAAATATCTGGCTTGTTGATATACAAAAAACACTCTCTTTTTGTTTACGAATACATTTCATGCAAATTATTTCAATATAAGTTCATTGAGGGGCGATATTATATAATTATTAATTAATAATCAGATTTGACGCGTTTATTTATATTGATTTCATGAATCAAATTTGAGATTTAATTATATTTCAAAACATAATATAATGTGTAGTTTAAAGCTTGTAATATATTTATTTAACTAGGTATTTGTAAACCCGTACCGGCTGTGCATTATCCCGTACTTCCAGCATTGCTCACAGTAGAGTAGCAAATTTATCACCTTTGTTTCGGGAAAGGGGGTAAGTATTCATTGGTTTTAGTTACTAACGGTCTAATTAATATGGGTGATTCGCGAGTATTAGATGACGTCCAATCGTCTATCAATCAAGTGTGGATTTCCTCCATAGTAAATAATGTAGGATTAAGAGCAACACGCTCGTTTGTAAACTTGCTCCCGTAATTAGCGCCACTGCCACCAATCCCCATAATATTTGCATGGTAATTGGATATGTGTGTTGTGCTAACCAACTACTCCATATATTTGGATTGAATTTCATACACACTCCCCGAAGAAATCCACTGCTGATTGGATTCCGGGTCCCGGTTAATATGAGCTTATTTGGATTATTACACAACTGCACAAACTCTAAATATAATTATGGCAACGTGACGTCTTAGTTTAACCAACTATTTTAATTTGTAATAAAAGACGTATAGTATTGAATGATTTTTGATCAGTATTTGAGAGCTTGCAAATATTATTCACATTCGGGTCATAAACGAAATCGTGTGTTAGTTGGATTCACTGTTTTCAACATGGGAAATGCATTTCATTAAATGATTCCAAACTCTAAATTTCACCGTTTAACAGCATAATGCAATCAATGAACCTTGCAAATCCATTGGCCACTCTCAATAACAGCCAAATGCCGGAAAATAGCCAGAATATTATTATTTCATCGGAGCTATCCACACTAATGTTTGAATTATTTCTCAGCGTAATAATAAACTCTCGGCGGGACGTGTAAAAAAAGAGCGGCTGTCTCCGAAAAGGTGGGTAATCTTATCTTGGGGTGAAAAAATATTAACGCAAAAGTAATATATCGAACAGGCCCGGTTCCTCCGGGAACAGTTTTCCTTTGAATTTATCGCAGAGGGTGGAAGAAAAGCGTCGCCGCTCGAAGGACGCCTTCCGGGAGTCTACATAATTCTAATGCTCATATGTTCTTATAATCAAAACAGAACACTAGGCAAGTCAAGGCTTAAGGAAACTCATTTTTCAACTAAGACTACTGCACAACAAATCTTGGAAATTGGTTAAAAGGAAAGCACGTCTAGTATAGTATTCAATGTATGAATAATTATTTTAATGTAATTGAACTTTTTCATCCCTGTAAAATGAGATCAAAGAAGATGAAAAATTTATTGGTTTGACGGCTTTCTACTATACTCGTCTTCAGAGACTAATTAAAAAATAAAATTATAGGAGCTCTACATATATGTATATACAAATAAAATAATTTCAATTGTTTGATTATATTACAAAATGGGAATTTTCTCGGGAAGGGTTAATCCCACACATAATTAGTTTGTTTGCTTTATTTACATGTAACAATTTCTCTTTTATATACATTAAGGCCAATTTTCGAAATGAAAATTATAATAAAATATTATTATTAATCACTGATAATCACTGATAAAATCTTTATATAAGTTTTATACCCATTCTTGTTCTGCTATTTCTTATTACATCTTTTGGTATACATCTCAAAAAATATAAATGCGTTAATTTTAATTGTTAACAGCTTAAAATTTAAGCCTATTCTTGTATTTCCGCCCCCGAGGTTTGGTTTTTACATGCATGGGAATTTGTAGTAAACAATATACAATTATATCTGAATATTTACAATCTGAAGAGTTTAAACAAAGTAAACCATTAATTAGGAATTTCCGTGTAGATTTTATGTCATTTTGACACACATAATTTTTGTGATAGTATGATTTAACTAGGGTTATTTTAATTGAAATATTCATTTTTTTATGTTCTTGGTTTTTTAATAGGACGGTAATAAGTTGTTTATTTTTTTACTCAGAAGATGTTATAAATAAAATAATTTAATACGGTTTTCATACGATGACAACACTCATCACAATATTTAAAAATCAAATTTCCCGATAAATACTGTTTATTGAGAATTTTCATTTATTATGTATTATTAAATATCTCTAATATTATTTTGAAATTTATTTAATATTATTATCATTAAAATACCCCTTTCGAGATTTTAGATATGTATTTATTGTAGTAAAATAATTATATAAAATATTATTCTTCCATCTGGTAACACTGATGGTTGATTGATGGATTCGTACATACAGACATAGAACATACATATACGTTCTATAATTATATCTATAATAGCAACAATAATTTACCGGTGTAAAAATCCGAGATTAGTATTAATTAAATTAGCTGATTCCTTTGAAAAAAAGTCCTCCGCCATTAATGAATAATATTATTTATTATTTTAATATTTTCAATCCAAACAATATCTTATAGATATAGAAACAAAAATTATTTATTTCAAACAAATATTGAAATAAATAATTTTTGTTTGTTTTGTTAAATGATATGAGGCGTCTAGATTCAAAAGCTCGCATATCCAGTTTGGAGGAATTTTTGAACTAACGATATTTTCATATTAAAACAACTGCCAAGCGGGTAAAACACAGGTTTTTAACTCCTCATAATTGCAGAGCACTGTGCGGCATAAATTTTTATTTATATATATTCGGTAAAATGTATTATTCCATTTGAATTTTCGGATATTCACAGAACAATTTTACAACAGGTTGAGGGATCCCCACAGACATACAATATACACACACGTTCAACAATTATATCTTTAATTTATTTATTATTGATAAAATGAAGTGTTGTATTGAATTGGGAGTTATATTGACGGATTCCAGGCAAGCACTTGAGGCAGCAGGTGAGCTAGCAGCCCCATTTAGTATATCCACATCACTCCTGCTTTGTTTCTCTGGCTAAGGTGAGGCTGGCTGTAAACAAAGCGATGTTTTACATACTTCAGCCGGCTTTCAGCTTTCAGTGAAGTGTCAAAGTGCCGACCCGTGCAACACATGCGCCTGACTCTTCATAATTTTCAGCGCAATGCATCAACCACCAATACTAAACTTCCCCTCATCCGGAATATATCAAAACTGTAACATTCACCCATATTTTTTCAATGCAAAATCTAGAATATACAAGTTAACAAGAAACCTAAATGTATATTCAATATTTATAACAAGTAACTTATCCAATTTATATTTTTATATCTGTCATGTAATTGGTTGCGACAGAGTGTCCACCACTTTTCGTTATATAAACATGTTCTTGTATAGGGTTATGTATATATTTTTTGATAGCCCATTTTTTTATTATCATTACCTTATTTTTTTTATATTACTTATTTATTTATCCACGCCCGAAGAACTTTTTGGAGAAGTGCTTTTTGAGAGGGTTTTTTTAGACACAACCACGCGTTAATTCATTGTCTTTCGGTGATCTTAACTATTACTAATTACACAATAATCGCCTCAGTATTTACCAGGAAATCAGAGTAAATCTGGATCAAGACGACCGATCGGGATTTTATTAATATTATTCTTGATCGTAATAACCGATCAAATCAATTAAAAAAAATGACCTGAGCGGGATTTGAACCTTTGAATTTGAAATTGAGCTATTATGTTTTTTGATCCCTTTATATGTTTTATAAAATGAATAATGGGATGTAATCTTTTGAAATTGTCTAATTTTTATAAGACTTGTATGGCGATTATGATACGTTGAATAATTACCACATTATAATTATTTATATTAAAAATGAATTCAAATGGTAGTTTAGTTAATGTCGTTATTTACATATGGCATGCATTAGTAAGCGCCAGTATTAGTTTGAATAGTGGTTTTTGAATTAATAATACAAAATTTGTGATACTATATATTATTAATTATTATAATAATATTTGTTTCTCCATTTGCGTAACGGCTATGTCGAAGTGTGCGATAAAGAGCTTGAATAAAATGTGTTTTTTAATCTTTTCAGCTATTATTAAAAAAATAAAAACTAATTTGAGATAAGATTTTATTGATGTTATAATAGGAGATGGGAGCAGGTGTTGGTAGTTTATCATTTGTAAGGTTGACAACGGACTTAGTTGAGAATGAAAGCTTTTCCTCTTTACTCACACCATTTAGGATCAACATTGAGCGACAGTGGGATTCTCCATACTGTATTATTATTCAAATAAAACAACTATAATAAGGTCATGAAAATATACAAGTAAATTTATAACATTGTGGGAGACATTTCAATAATTGAAACGGATAATAAATTATATTAGTATAGTGGCTATGATAGTTTGTAATAATAGAAAGTGCAGTGAAAATATATTATACGCGTTTCAAAACAATGCATTTCTCTTATAAGATTTGGCAACCGTTCTGTAATATTTTCAGGTATCAAGTGGCACATTTTTGCTGGCGCTTCTCACCCTCATAATATATTCTAGGGTTGTAAGTCTATAACTCGTTTAATTTAATATATTTTTTAAATTAAGAATAAATAAAGTGTGTATAATTAAGAGAATTTTAAAGTACACCCTACAATTATAATTTTTTATAATAACAAAAAGATTACGATGATTGGAAGCTTTACGAACATACTATTACTAAAATTTTAGCTAATCCTGAGATTTTTATCCAAATTGAACGAATGGATTTGTATGGATAATATTAATAGAAAAGACTACTTCTTGCAGTAACTATTTTGCCTCTAGCGGTCGTTTTAAAAAAATCATATTTTATAACAAAGTTTTCGTACATTACGTATGTTTAATGGGATAGACAAAAATTGCATAGTACGGTAAAAATTCAAACATTAACCTACCATGGCAACGAATTTCGAAAATGACTACCACAAAAACAGTGACTACAATTAAAACTATACAAATAATCCTCTTCAACAAATTATGCTCTTATTTAAGAAGTATTTTTTGAGATTGATTAATTTGTACTGTACAGTTGGAAATAAAATACCTAAATTCCAAAAAATGTGAGTAGATACTTCACCAATGAAAATGATGACCGTATTAATCCCACATACAGTTGAGGGTGTTAGAAATTTTCGTTGACATAACGTCAGCAGTCACAAAGCGGAAAGCGTTAATTAAACTTGTGTTATAGTGTGAAATTTACCCTCCATCCCTATAATATGAAAGAAGGGGGTTTGCATTATAAAGACTACACATTATATTATACATATATGTATGTTTACACGGAATAGGGGTGGTTTGGGGATGCTGTTCAGTTTTGATATAATGCACCCACTGACCGGAGACTGTTTTCAAGATGGACTGTTTAGATAACACGTACAAATAGAACTGCACCATTTAACAATAATACAAAAAACATAATATATAATTTAAACGACGTGCTTTCTGAAATTTTAATGGAGGTTCTACTATGTTGGAAATTCAAAGATTCGGAAATGGTCAACAACAAACTTAATCATTATTAATACTTATTTGGAAAATACCCTTATTAATTTGAGTTTATATTGAGAGCTTAATCAAATCGTGAAATAAATTTTTTTTATTGATAAAATAGCGAAAATTAACTTGTAAATTACTAATACAAAAAATATTAGGGCTATATGAATTACTTTAAAATGTATTTCTGAAAAAAAAATTGTATTTGAATGTATCAAGAATCTTTTTAATGTCCACTTTTCTTATCTGGCTTAATCAAATCGTGAAATAAAAAAAATATTATATTATATAATGTCAATTTCACTTGAAAGAGTAGTTGTCTGGTTTCAGTTATATTTAACAATCTTAACGAAAAGATCGACTGTTTAATAAATTATGTATTTTTACATATCCTATAAATTCCATCAATTATATTTTTTAAAATAACTACCCTACCTTATTATATTCGTGTATATACATATATATTATATTTATGAGCGCTTAAATAAATACTAATTTAATAATAAATAGTGTTGAAAATCCAACAATCGCACTGAATGACATTTCCGTATGCACTGTTTCCATATCCTTTGTCTCTTAATTGCTGTCCGTGTAATAGAAGAGCTCTTTTTATTTGCTATAGCATTCTCTTTGTTTCGGGAAAAGAAACCCTTGGCTAATAGCTCGACAAACAGAGTTTCTCCCTTCAATATTGTTGTCATAACCCACTTTCTTAAGATCGGATTACTCAAAAAATAACAAAAAACATACATCAAATTGACCTACCTTTTTTAAAAGAGAGTCTGTGAACTAGTAACCCGTAGAATGAAACCTGAAAAATATACAACGTTAATTAGAGTTTGTTATGAATAATGTAGATTGGATTGTGGGAAAATATTTTGGTGATCGAACAAACACGTTGTCAATGTATGTAATGGATTGGAAGAGGAAATATTTAGTCGGAAAACATTCCTACGCCTACTATACAATCAAATTTAATGTTTGATACAAATATTTTGGTGGTTCTCGCTATATCGAATATGAACATTCTCAATCCGACTACCTGAAAATATGGTGTCGATATAATCAAGGCATAATGGATTTATTCCTACTACTATCTCGACCGTTTGTATAGTTTTATCATTTTTATATCAGTTTGGAAAGCGCTGTCTATGTTTATTTTGTGGTTTGAACGTTCACACTTTTTATTTTTGGGTACTCCCGCGGTCTTTTTCTACGATTTTCCACCGAAGTTCGGGGAATACGTCCGCCACCATATTGCGGCAATAAAAGCAACAAAGCCTCCGACATACACACATCCCATAGATGTAGACATAAATATATTGTGTTTAGGTAGGCGCTAACAAAATGCGGCATTATTTACGGGCAACACGCACTCAGAACACCGAGTAAAAATAATGGACGTATAAATTGCGGTGGACATTGTCAACGCGGTTACGCCGCGTAGCATGTCGTAGCACTTCTACAAAACACTCCTAGCGCCTCATTTTTATATATCGTGCAAAAGATACACATGAATGCAATCAGTGATTGAATTATCTATCCCAGAAAATCACTGGGAGATCATTGGTTGAGATTGATAAGAAGACCAAAATTTGGACGGGGCTTAAAAAAAGTGATAGAATGTCGGGGTTAAAAAAATCTTATCATCTCACTTGGAAATTGACGGGAATCATTACACTAACGTTGTATTAATTATGACTTTTTATAATTTTCTCTATAAATGAGAAGAAATATTTGATCTTAATTTTTCGTATTGTTTTTGTTAAATCTCTAATACATTAATATTAAATTTAGCTGTGTACAAAGAACCGTGAAACATAAAAAGTGGGTAGTAAAATTTGGTATTTATTTTTAGTGAAATAATCACATCATAAATATATTTATAAATAAAAAAAATTCTATTTAAAATGGAATTAAGTTCATAGTTTATGTTGCCTAAAGATATTATATCAATCAATACAAAGGGGAGTTATAATAATATATTTGTGAAAAATGAGATTTTTCTATTTTCTTTAATTTTTTAGAAAAATTGAAGCATAAAATAATATTTAAAATTCATTTTATTATATTCTATTATTCTAGCACTACGAGTAGAATTTGTCATGGGTCAATATTGGCATTGCAATACGCCAGCGTTACTTTAGTCGTAGCAATCATCGTAGCAATGGTCGTAGCACGTATCGCATATTTTAACAATACTTCCCCACGTCGTTATTTAAATGGACAAAGGATCTCAGGGGATTTGAAATGTTGTCATTTTGCTTGACCACTGAAAAAATATATCTAAAAATGGTACCCATTGTGTCACGCGTCCGTATGTCATCCGTTTTATGACGGATCGCACCCGGTGATGTGTTTTATGTGCAAAATTCACATTTTAAAAATATAATTAAAAAAAATGTTTTTGATATTTCAATATTTAATAATCAAATCATGATAAAGTCTGCTATGCATTTATAATGTAACGAAATAAACACATTATAATTAAATGATGATGGGAAAGAGCAATATTGAGCAAGTAAATATTAATGTACGATTACAATAGCCATTTCAAGCGTCAACGAGTCACAATTGAAGTTATATATTTGTACAAAGAGCTTATTTACCAAATGCAATGTTGAAATTGCAACTCGCTTAATCATCGGCTCAACTACAATTGAGCTTTTTGATAATATGTAAATTAACTTTTTTTACTTTACTGTCATGCGGCGCAATCCATCAATATGTATTACAATGATTCTGGTCGGATTTAAAGAGGTAGGAAGTGGATGAGTGTAAAATGTTAAAATGGTCTATTTTTTAAGGTTTAATCGCAGTGTGGTGGTAGAATATATTTCAGCGAAGGCAGCCGTTAATTTAATGCTGAAAGTACTCTTGAGCCTGACTTATGAGCTGCTGCAGCCTTCACCTCTATACAACCAACTAAATACACGGCCTCTTAAATTAATTATTTTGTTCAAGGGGGGATTGTTTCAATAAATTTGTTCAATCTGGAGCGGTTAGTTTATGAAAAAATAATAAGCCCCTTAATAACGATAATAAATAATTTAGTATAGAGAAAGTAGTTTAGATACGCTTTTTCGTGTCAAAAATGTATCAACCATTATACCAGTGCTTCAACTTTCCGAACTACTACTATAATATTTTGAGAATGAAGACGCTTAAAAATAAATCAAACAAACTCAGAATATCATATGTACGTAAACTACTTTAAATTAAAACATAAAATTTACTTTTTTACCATATTAAGATATTACAAATGTTGAAATTCCCGAACAATCTTGATAATACACACGAATCGGCATTTAAATTTAATCTGGGGTATTCGATGTATTTTCCCACAATTTAAATAATAAATTGTTACACGTAAATAATGCAATAAAATTTTACACTTATTATGTGTTATTTTGCTGCATAAAATGTTAAAATATTTTAAACAATAAGATAATTTAAAATTATTAACAGCTGTATATAAAGTACTACATCAAAGTCTTGATAATATCATTTTTCGAATTACATATATATGAGCTTATATATTGATTATTTACTAAGTATCCTTTCTATTTAAACTAATTTTTATCTACAGATTAAGGAAAGGAAGTGATGTTCTTTCAAGAATACAAAGTCACATGTGCGCTTTAAACCTGCCTTATTTAATAAAAAATACCACCAAGAGTAAAATACTTTTGCCATATTAGACATGGTTTTCTCCATAATATTATTTGAGTTAGTCATAATATTGGTATATATATAGGGCACGACCATGTGTCAGAGATGTCATAAAGTTTTCCCTCATATATATTAAATTGTACGACGCTTCTATCTTTGTGACATGCACCTGTGGGAACTTTATACCGTTGCTAAATTAACATGACCTAACAAAAATATTATGCCGATGTTTGTTTTCACAAACTTTAAAGTTTTAAATTAAATTAGTAGTGGGCTTTGTCTCTTTGTGAAGACAGATTATGGTATTAAAATGATCAATTTTGATTTGATAGAATCACCAGTTGATTCACTTGAACGTCGACATTTGCATAAATTCCGGTTCACGATTGGCCTTTCAAATATATTATTATACATTCGACATGGAATCGATGAATTCAATCTATTTTACGTGCCGGAAATATAAATACACACAATATCCTTTATCTATTGTTACGGTACATAATATTTAAATCTAATATAAACCATGATGAATATAATATTCGTATAGAGGCAAGAGAATGGCGTCATTGTGTAACGACCATCAAATGTCTATCCATCGATCAAAAAGCTATCAGTCAGGTACTTGCTTCCCTGATGGGCTTTTTTGTTTTAATTTGCCCACCCTTCATTGATTTTTTTCAAAGTCGACAACCCCATAATTCCATCGCTCAGATTTTTTATCGTTAGGCAAAGGAAACCTCAACGCTCTAAGTGATCGTTAACCGCAAAATCACGAGCCAAGCTGCAATAATCAAATTATGTTTTTAAAGAAGAAATAGTTGTTTTTATGATACAATTATGTAAAATTCATATTCCGAGATATGATTATGTAATACACTAACACATTTTTTATATTATTTTGTGTAAAAATATTCTCCTCATTAGAACTCAAATATTGTGCCAAGCTTAATGTAATATTTACCGATTTCACCGCTTTCTATGACAAAACCCCATTGGTAAAATAACCAAGATATATAAATAATAACTTACAAACAAAATATTGCTTTTTATCTTTCTATAAAAAAATGATTATTATATAATTTAAGACACACAATAAACAAAATTTAAGAAAGGAAAATTGGTGTGTATAAAATTCACGAAAAATAACGGCAAAATCTACTCTTGGAAATATTTTTTTCAGTATTTGGATTAAAAATCACTTCGAGTAATGCACATCCCACTGGATTGCTAATTGAATAAAAACAATGTTTACAGTGAATACATAAACAAATTGAAACTTGTATGGAAATGGTCAAACAAAAGGCACCCCTCGGCGTGCATTTGCACCCCTATTTGCGATCACCCTGTTCATTGCTCATTGCCTTTTAATGCATTCAAATAAGCGACATTCGAATAGCTTTACTTTTATTTTTATTTTTACGACCCGAAGGCACGCGACCTTAAGTGACGACAATTATTAAGCTTAAGGCTTTAGAACAATCCTCAATGAAGCGGCCTTCTAACCCTTTCTGGGGGTCGATCATTACAACTCCAAACTAGAGTAATCTACATAAATTTGTATTTGACAAAAAATTAACAACTGTTTGAATTTATAAGTAACTAAGGAATGGCAATTTCAAGAAGCTATTTTTCTCAATACATTGTGTTAATTATAAAACTTAACGCTCATAATTAAAATAAAGTCATTATAATAACGCATGACTAGTATTCATATTATTGACATGATTTAATTTGTTTATTTATAATTAAAACATAGTGAGTCTGTTTAATGATCGTCGTAACTTATTTATTTAAGTTGAAATTACAAGTCAAATAAAGCACTCCCCTTGATTTTATATATTTATACAAATCCCTTTACGTAAACACTAACAGTTTTCCCCTTTAATGAAGTGCCGCTAATATTGCCACGAAGACCTTTCAAGTACTCACAGAATCATTAGAGCTAAGAAAATGACCCAATTGAAGAGGGTTGTAAAACTATTTTGTAGGTGAGATTTTATGAACAAATAGTATTGTTAATTTACGATTTATTAAAGTTAAGTACTTTTTATTGATACGGAAAAATCATGTTAATAACGGAGGCTTAATTATTTGTATTATTATTGCAATAATAGTCCTTTTTCATGCATTTAGGTTTTAATTAAGTCCAACTCGGAGGGTGTTTTAAGTGAATTATTTAGAATGGCTATTCTCGACTAGTTGAATAAATAATCAGCCAAAATTCTACCGCACCATGCAAATAAATATGTAATATAAGTTTATTGAACACCAGTTTGATGAGGGACATTACTAATATTATAGGATTTGTTTTGAAAATGAAAATTATTACCTTTTTAAATAAATGTCCAAAATCGATCGCGTTTTTTTGTATAATTAATGAACACAAAGTTACAAACACTACACACTTATTAATTATGAACACTTAACCAAACACTTGATATCGATGGATCGGACACTACGATGATTGTGTTGTCGTAGTCGTGTTGCCGTGTTTAGTTAGTATTGGGGAGGACACAAGCTACCCCTGACGATGCCGGCTCCGCACTGACAGCCGGGGCTGCTATCCTGGCTACAAAGGTGGTGTAGGGGTGGGCTACACCGCCTTCAGCCACCCCCTTTACCACCCCTTAGCTGTAACGGGTCGCTACGGACGGATTGTGAAAAATTGACAGGCGAGCGGTCAGCTGTTGCGCTGAATACGAATTCACTTAGCTTTATACTAGTCCACCTCGTTTATTACCACCCACTCACATCATTTTTAACAATACAATTACATATATCAGTTCCACATTACACGTGTCTATATACCTGAAGTCGATAAATATGGCTTAAAAATAATTAAAACGAACGTGGTTCATTTAAAATTATACTATAATGCCGTCATGCTCCTTCCAAATTTTAATGAATTAATAGGCTGCAACGACTTGGCAACGAATTTGGGCGAACTCTTTTCCACAAATTCTGCCACCTATAGGACTTATTTTATTACATATAAATTATTGCTTCCTACACCTTAATTTATTTTATTTTATATACCGTGACGCCTTCCCTATTGACGGGAGTCCCTTTATAAGGGGTTGGCCAGGCCACCTTGGCCTTTACGGGAGAATATAGTAGAGATGGTTTCCCAGGCCACCACACAGCAATGAGTACTTAAGATCTAGTTTGCTAAGCTAGATCTACCAAGTGACTCCGGTGCCGTGAATCGAACCCGGGAGTCTTCACTCACGAATCCGTTACACTAACCACTGGGCCACAAGGCGGCTCATTTATTTTATATACATTCTATTTATAAATTTATACAATTTTTTTTATAATACTATTATTTATTTATATATAAATACTTTTTATATTTGTTTATCTTTTTTATTACTGTTGTTCTGTTCTTCTGAGCGTTTATATGGAAAGAATTAAATATATTACTCTAAACATATTAATGCCTTTTTTCAATCAATTATACCTGAATTACGTCTGAGATAATGAAACAATTATTAACTTCTTGGTAGGCTTATTATTTCTAATTCTTCGGATTTGACTATGGCGAAAATTCTGACAATTAATTCAATACTTTGTTTCCAATACATACATAATTATTGAAATTATATATTATATTTTGCTTTTAAATACCAACTGAAACAAACAATTTTATATGGAACTGTTTTAAATTTTTACGAATTTTCCTTGTTAAGTTTAAATTGTTTCAAGTAAAATTTACACTGTATATAGAGACAATGTAAATTTTACTTCAAACGTCAAGCTTTTTAAAAACAAATGTGAAGCAAGTACTGTTTTCATTTTTTGTTTTTGGGGAGAAGGGACTGAAAATAATAATATTTTTTGGTAGAACAAACCTTTTTATCATCACATATTATATACTATACAACTAATTTATTTTATCTTTTATTTTGCATTGTTTGATGATCATTTTTGTACATTTGTAGGAAGGGACGGGTAACGAGACACTTTAGGGATATTTGTTCGTCGCCAATTGTGTAATGCTCGTGTTTGACCTGGCTGACTGAAGGCTCTATCGTTTATTTTTTCAGTATTCTTTGTTAGATGTGAAAAAACACTCACACAAAAGGACGGCTGAGCAGATTGAAATCAGCGTTGAGATGTTTCAAGGGCGACAATTTAATTTTAGTGTCCGAGGCGGCTTTTGTGAAAATTAACACGAGCGCAACTTGTTCTTTCCCAAGTGATAAACATCGAACCTGGCTCCTTCCCTATACAGCCTCACTAAAGTGTCTCTCCTTTTTATTGTTTTGCTTCCCAAGTGTTCATTTCGCCTGCTACGTTTCATGGCGGCAAATTTTGGAGAAAATCGTTGACACGGACAGAATAGATAAAATTTTGTACTCTGTGAAAGTACTCTTGTAAACAAATTAACCAACTCGATAGGAAAGAAATTTCAAAATCGAACGATGAATTCTAAAAACTTTTAAATATATAAGGAGTCTACTTGAATATAAAAATGTTTAGGATCAATCACCCATGCAAGTATAACTTGATTCGGTTAACCCGACCAGATAAATTCATTGCCCAATTTTATCATATCAGATTATTCAGAAGGTCTGACTATAAATAAACACGCTTTGTCAGAAACAACTCAAAAGTACTTCGGAATGAAGGAAGGCTTCTAGTCAGATTGACATTGTCCGGGATTGTGTTAATCCTTTGAGTTTATGTCTGAAGCCGATAGTATTATTATTTTAGTTAAATATTCTATTAGTGACTTCAGCGAAGGTCTCAGTATATAAAACAAACAGAGGCTAATAACTAGGTAGAATTTTCCTAACATTATATATTTCATGTTTATTTTATTTTCTACTTGTCTTTTCTACATAATTTACCACGAACGCATACTAATTTCATTTTTATACCTTTGAAGTGTTCATTGATCATTATTAGTTATTCAAAGTATATAATATTATGATGAATAAAAAATATATAATATTATGATGTTGCATTTTAATTATAGCAGAAAGTTACAGTTACAGTTTAATTTTTCTATTTGAACTACATTTTACTCACGATATATACTATCATTCACGATATTTAAACAATTAAAAAAACACATAATCATTGTCTCTTTTCAAAGTTCATTTGCAAATCTGAAACTATTTGCTTTTACTTTAATACTTTCCCCTTTATTGAGTCCAACCAAATCATTGCGGCCAATTTGCAGACAGCTTATTTGAATGTGATGTAAATAAGGCGTAGTGGTTCAAAAAATGATGATATTGGTAAATAGTTCATATAAACACAAATGGAACAGTTTATCATGAACACAAAGGTATGACAGCTTATTTATCACCGGTATATTTTCGCTTTTGATCTTTTCATTGATTTCATTTCAACGGATACGGAGTATAAATCAAAGAGGAAAAAATACATCTAACCGACCCCTTTTCCATTTCCTGTGCGAAATAAAGCAATATTTGTAATCAATCCATCACAATATTGTGACCTTTCAATGAATATTCAATGGATTGTGTGATATAAATCTAAAACGAGTAAATCATAGTCCATATACACTAAATCTAGATCAAGTAAGTCGTGAAATAGTTTCTGAATATTGACGCAGTTTTTATTATGCAATTAAAATATTCAACGTCACCTGAAGTTTACTAGCAAACATATAAAATGCAATTAATATAAATTAAACATTCATGGAAAATGTTTCAAGGTTAATAGAAATGTGTCGAAAACAACTTGATTAAAAAAGTATTTGAATTTTAACAAAGCCTGAATAACAAAACCATTTGATGAAAAGTAATTACAGTGTATAAACGAATTACGGGATTTACTAATGATAAGTTCGCAGTTATCAAATTATTAAAATTCAGCTTAGCCAAACAAATTATAATTGAATTTTATCCTTATACTGAATTGTATCTATATCAATTTATCAATGATTTTTTATTACTTTCCCATTATATATTTCATCATTCAAACAACCTGAATTCTCATGTTAGTCTAAGTAAATTTATAACCAAGCTTAAATAGTAACTAATATGTATTTTTTATATTAATAATTAACGATTAAAAATTATAATTAGTAAAGAAATTGTAGAAAAAATACCTGAGTACATAAAATAAAAACATAATTACACTTTCGACTTTCGCTAAATATAATAAATAATAAAAAATCTGGGGAATCGATGAATATTTGGGATATAATTGAAATATTTCAATACAATGTAAAATTAATATTATTATAATGTGACTTTCAATATGGAAGGGGTGATCTTAAATAAAAGAAAGACTAATTATTTCTTATCAAGTATTATAATTTTCAATATACAAGGTGTTAAATTAATAAAAATAGTGAAGTTAGAATAGACATAATTCAGTGTTAGAAGTTGGACTATCGAGTCCCGAACGTATCGTTACAAGTGGCTACAGAGCATTTTTTACCATTACAATTTCAAAGTATATTTTATCGTTATGCTACCAAAGCATCAAATAAATAACCTCCTGCCCTACATAAGGACTTTATTTATTAGTTTATTTTTTCATAGAAAACCTCCTTACAGACAATAATGATGGGCGACCGCTTTATGTCGAACCCAACACCGAAATTATGACAAATGACCCCCAAGAAAATAAGATTATATTTATCAATATTCAGCTTCTTTGATCTTCTCTCCCCCACATTTTTATATATGAATCCATTAATAGTCAGCCATAAAGTTCTATTTAATAAAATAACATTTTTGAATGATTATCTGTGTCCGAAAAGCTCGCTATAAAGCTACAGCATAGCAAAAAATAATAAGGAGGTAAACATAAAATAACATATTTTTAAAAAAATTTCACGGTAAACGGTTTAGTAAACTAAGCAATTTTTAATTCAAATTAATATTTAATAATGGCGATTTATTATTATTAACAAAATTTTATAATCACTTACTGCTTAAAAGTCAGTCTTGTAAGTACTAAATCAACATTTCATTAATAGTGACTACTATTTTAACCATCAATGCTATGGAATATTTTATCTTTAAAAATGTTGAATTAAAGTTAAAATAAAATAGCGCGAAGTTGTTTTAAAGAGTACACGAGGGTTCGGTCTATTAAAGGTTGTTTTAAAGAGAAAAGAAAATTTAATTTTATGGCAATGAAGTTTCTCGTTCTCCATTGGATTAGTGTGCATTTATTTTACCTGGTATCGGTTTTATTTGCTGAATTTTCATGGGGTTTTTACAGGAGGAGGTTCGCGTGCCGACCAGTTCGACGCAAATTAGAGAGAGGTGGCAAACAAAGACTGAAGATTTTCTTTTCCCCTTTTTTATATACACAATGACCTCACAGCAATTATTTTTCTTATTACACAAAAGAAATATCATCTTTTATTCGGAAAAACCCTATTCTCCAGCCGCCATCGCCATTCTCACAAACTCAATTCAAAGCATTTCTAATCAGATTTTTTTTAAATATTCACCATGTAAATATCTCTCAAACACTTTTTAAGAACTCCTTTTAAAGAAAATAACTTAAAATAATCATATATAACAAATAAACTATGTGGTTTGAGTAGAATTTTTTAATTAACTTGAACCTAAATTTTATTTATGTATGAAAATATTTTGTTTTATTCTTATATATGAATTTTATTCTTATATATAATATGAATATTTTTAGATTTTTTCTTTGAATGAAATTAATGTATTTTATAATAAATGTCCAAGCCTTTCGATTAAGTTGTAAACTATTAGTCATTTTTAAAGATGAAAGATGATAAATTATGAAATGTAAACGATGAGATGTATATTTAATTAAAATATTTATTAACATATCATTAATATAATGCAATTACATTTACATATTTATTTATTTAAATATCAACAAAATGATAATTTAATGAAATAAAATGAATACATAAATATTATTCTATAAAATATGCAAAGCTACCTTGTTACCACAATATACATATTGTATAAAAGTATTCCACATAACAATAAACAGCGCTACGCTCCATGACAATAGACTAAAAATATATATTTGAAGATATCTTTATCCACAAATTTAGATCGTTATAATAATGGAGAAGACGTCGCATTCAACACAAGTATGATATTTATTTAAATGAAAGAGATGTCAAAGTATAAACGGCGAGTGATCAAAAGTGAAGATGTGACAGTACATAATATTACCTTTATATATGGGGTGGGGTTTTTTGAACATGAAGGAGGGTTCATTAGCATTTTTTGCCTTTGGTTACTTTGGATACGCTCTTTGAATGCCTAATCCCCAATAAAATAAATCACCCCAACCGACAAAATCGTCAACCCCTTGTGGCTGAGGGTGTGTCCACTTTCATACAGATGCTCCTTTGCATATACACCCCCTCGATTTGCTCCTAAACAAAGTGACTTATGAACAAATGTTGTTTGTATAATGTTAAAAATATACTACTTATGTTGATTTTTTTAAACTGGAATAAATCTAAGATGTACTTATCATAATCTATACTATATTTTTTCATATTTTGTTTCATAAAACTATTATATTTTAGTAGACAATTGGATAATATTATGCGTTGATCTATTTTTTGTATTATTAAATCCTTCGCGATGCTGATAAGATTTGTAACAATTTAACGCACATTACCCGCTACGAGATCGATTTATGATGAAACGTCAATTTATTAAGCTTTTGTTTAATAACCCTTCAATTTTCAACCCCTATTTTAAAAGTCACCCCCTAAATTTAGCCATTGGATTATGTAAGCGTAAATCACTCGCA
The DNA here is from genome assembly GCA_022606485.1 of Agraylea sexmaculata. Lineage (NCBI taxonomy): Eukaryota > Metazoa > Arthropoda > Insecta > Trichoptera > Hydroptilidae > Agraylea > Agraylea sexmaculata. Next base: position 29,801 of record JAGTTH010000102.1, on the reverse strand, counting down.
TGAGCTTATCTTTGTTGTCCGTATGGATCGATACATTATTTTGGATGCACACCCTTTAAATATCATAAAAAATAATTGAGAACATTATTATTATAAGAATATAAAATTAAATATTTCATAGTTGTGAGTATTTTAATACAAATTAATTTACATTGTTATTCAGGTAACAAAGCCAATAAATAACTATTCTCGTTATTCTGTAAACTTTAAGTAATTTCCTTCGAACGTAGCTGGCTGTCAACTTCGCTTCATAATCTTTGAGGCCTCGTTAATAATTATTATGTAAACATTTAATTATTATAAAAGCGACCATCTCCGTCAAAAGTTATACATAAACAAAGAAAGTAAAACTCTTGCAGATGCAGCAGGTCTTTAATTATTTATTTCACGGAAGTGACTTAGTTTTTATCTTCTTTGTTGTGTTGTCGTTGTTTTATTCTTTGCCAGGCAACGTTGACGCTCCTAATTAAAATTGTTATGTCGCATTTACAGTAAAACAAATTCACTAATTCTCCAATAAAATGATGAAATAATTTATAAATAGATAATAAACTCGTTAGGGTTATCGTAGCTTAGTTGAAACTAGTTGTCGTTACAATTGTAAGGATGAATGGAGAAAGGCTCAGCTGTCTTTAGTACTTTGTATTGTTTCGATTGTGGAAACAAACCAAAGACTTAGCATAGATTTTAGGCTTAATCATCGAAGCGCACTAAGAAGGCCGCATGTGTTAATCCACCCTTAACTCACCCCCGTCAATTATATTATGTACATAGATTATACAACAGATTCCCTATGCAACTTATACTTGTCGACTCAGCAACTTCAAAATGCGAGCTGTCATCAGGTTTTAAGCTAAAACAATTTGAAATCATGCATCCAAATATATGAATATCCAAATTGAAAATCATTATTTACAACCGCTTAAATATTTTATCTAAGAAGCACTCTGAAAAGCTCTTTATCAAATGTGCTCTCTTTTTTATTTCAAGATTGCCACTTGTAAAAAATATATGTGAGTAATGATATATTTTAAGATCACTTAATTCAAGAACATTTTCGATATCGGAGAATAATTGAAACATGCTCCTTTTCACAAAATCAAATAATACAATATTAATATTTTGTAAATAAAATGTATGGATGTATGTCGCCCGAGGGTATTTTTAGAATAATTTATTATTTTAGGAATTTGTAGAAATTTACTAATTTAAACAATTGTAGATGTGTTGATATACCCGTCATATTAATTACCTCGGTATTCAATTTACAATACAGGAAATCACAATAAACCTAGATCGAACACATTAGTCACGATTGTCTTAATATCATTTCCAAACTCCTATTACCGTAGCTGCGTTATTTAAGTTTTCAATTTGAACAGGATTAATAATTACGCTGGTTTAGTTTGAATAGGGTTAGGTTAGGTTATATTTACGTTTGTTATATTACGTTGAATAAATTTATTTAGTATAAAATACTATATTTGATTCAAAACTAATCACGACCGCAAATATGGATATAACTTAACTGTGTTATGTTAAAATATTTATTAAGTATCACGCGTTCTTCTGGCACTACCAATGATAATAATAATTCAAGCATGGCTAAGTTTGCACGGCAAATACAATGGTTTAGTATTAGTACGGTCACTTGAGCCTCTGGTTAAATTATGAAAAGTATTTATTTACGTTCGCAAGTGACTTCAAAGAGTTTTCATCATGAAAGAGGAAGGGAACTTTCATTGTTGCGGTCAAACAATGAGCCAGACGTTGAAATGGCGATCGCCCATAAACACAATACAGTGAATAAACCTGTTCATGATGCATATCAAAAGCTCTTTGTACAAATTTTACAGTACAGCATTTCAGCCATTATATTTTACACAGTCTTATTTTTGTGGACTGTGACATATCAATAATCACAATAAACCAGAGTTAGGTTATACGAGTCGATTAATAAATATTCAAATTTTATTAATTGATCAATAAATAATCATGAATATCCAATTTGTGGCAGTATAACGACGCTTAGAAGTTATATTTGTTTTTGTGTGGGAATTTAATAGGCGTAAATGATTGAATTTGGCGGACGACGTCGTCGCTGTGTTATAAAGGGAGCGTCGCGACGCCATTGGATTTATATGTAGGCTTGGATGTTCCTAAGTCTTATAAATATGCTAATCTCTCAATTTGGGGACGTAATTACATTAAGTAGCAGTCGGCCATCGTGTTAAAACAATAACAAGCCCATACTCTAATACGATTCCTCTTTTCCCTTGGATCCAATACTAGGGTTGACAAAGCTATTAAATTTTGATTAAATACATTTATTAATATTGTGTATGTTTTCATTCCGTAAAAAAATTGCTGGTTACTGTTTATCTATTTTATTGATTTTTAATAATATAATATCATAAGACTTATTACAACAACAACATCAATATTACAACTTGTAATTAATATGAAAAAAATCATAGATCATCGTGTGTAGGAAATACCACCGTACATTTTTGGTAATTTGAATCATTCGAAATTAACAAACATATCATTCCTGTTGACATTTGAATTATTAACACGAATAAAATGAAGCTTCAGGCAAAATACTTTTTTATAAAATGCCACTCACCTCAATTTCCAGCCATATCAATATTTAATTATTGCACGGAGCATATATTATTCTTGAAGATATTTTCACAGATATTTCACTTTATTAAGACAATTAAATAAAAATACCGATGGCAATATATTTAAAAATTTTACGTGCTCGATAGATTTAATTTGAAATACTTATATATAAATATATATAATTATTTTCGATTGGTATCTAAAGAAAGTTTGCTTTCTCTTACTTCACTTTTTGTTTAAACATTATTTTATTATTTTGTCTATAAAAATATGATAAGATCCAGAAGATAAATTTCATAAATCAAACTGGAAATTACATAGACGTGTTGATGAATGAATAAACATAAATTATTTCAATAATTTATTATAGATGTCATTTAATAAAACATGTAATTTAATTAGTCATGATTATAACTAACAGCTGCCTTGTGGCCCAGTGGTTAGTGTAACGGATTCGTGAGTGAAGACTCCCGGGTTCGATTCACGGCACCGGAGTCACTTGGTAGATCTAGCTTAGCAAACTAGATCTTAAGTACTCATTGCTGTGTGGCCTGGGAAACCATCTCTACTATATTCTCCCGTAAAGGCCAAGGTGGCCTGGCCAACCCCTTATAAAGGGACTCCCGTCAATAGGGAAGGCGTCACGATATTCATATTCATTCAACTAACAGTTAGTAAAGATTATTATGTAATACGGAATTTTAAAACAAAAAATCGTTATATATATAAATACATACATATATCATAAACAGCACTATATCATAATAAAATTGTGTATGTGTCTCTAACTCTATAAAATATGTTTTAGCTGTCTTTTTAAAAATAAAGCCTTTAATACTTCAAAAACTATTGTAGTCTAAATAATAGGTGATGTTGTGTTGTTATTGTCATTGAAGAGTGTATTTGTTTTCTTGTTTATTATTGTGTTATTCTTCAACGTATTTCATTTTGTGATTTTTTTGATAAAGGCATTAGTCAAGTCGTGGAATTGTGTAAATGTATAAGTGCATGTAGTAATATATTGAGAGAAAGTTATCGGTATTTAATTAAAAAATTTAGTAACAAGCTTTTTCGCTAGGCTAAAGCCACTATAATTGTCTTTTGGAAATCCATAGCAGATTACAATACTAATAAATAAAGATTAAATTCAATCCCCGTTCTAGATAAATAACTTGCGGCTTATGGGTGAATATGATATTTACTAAACAGAAAATGGCTACATTTTTTTATGATACAAGTATTCAAATTGGCAAAAGCCCTGGATAGTGGTGGTATTATAGTAGAGGGGTTTATTTGGTGGTGTGCTTTTGTTAGCGTTTACAGTGAAAACATGTCGCAAAGAAGTTCAAACACAATTGTAGACTAATTGAAACCGCAGCTTTGCGTCCTTCTACTACTATCCCTCTGTACTATATGTACTAAATACGATATTGTGTACCCTTTTTCCATTAGGTGAAACGATTGCTTTCAGCTGTTTCATTTGGATGAACTGAAAGAACTGTGAAACCTATACTGCGGTACCGATACAGAACAATGGGTGTCTTGTGTTCATTTCATCCCGACCAATAAATCAATTATCTTGTTACTACAAATATAACAAATCGATTCACTATTACAAAACAAATGACACTTGATTGAATAATTTAACCTTAATATAAGCCATTCGAGACACTATCTATAAATTGTAATTTGACGCTATTGATGAAAAACAAACTCTAATACATTTAATACAATACATGAATTTATAGATTATGTCTACAACAATAGTTTGAAGCAATAGCTCAACAATTTTAGGAAGTTTTTTTGTTGTTATATTACTTTAAGATAAGCATAGACAATAATTTATATTAATGCACGAAAAAATAGTATCTATTAAAAATTGAGCATTAAAATATCGAAGCACCTTCACATATTTTGTTTATTTATATCTCATTAAAACCTTTTTACATTGTTCCATCTATTTATGTTTTTCTTCTTCTTTTAATTTATTGTTATTTTTTTCTTTTCTTTTCTTCTAATATACTTTTTTTATTTTATGTTTCATGTTCCAACTGACGAGTGCCGCACTATTATCACGGCATCTTGGGATCCCCCGTAATGCTCTATTGGTACTGCAGTATGAGATAATAATATATGCATTTATAATTAAAATAAATAAAATAATTCTGGTGAAGTGGTTTGGTTCATGATGAACATGTTAGTCTTAAAAAAATATATTTATCCGTTAGAAAGTAATCATAATGTTTATGTTGTATTTATTTTCACATAAATAAATAATATTAGGAAAATAGGTTTTATTTAGTTTAGAATGGTGAATTTTGTAGGTTCTTTTAGCTGCATTAGATATAGCTTAAACCGCCCCTTTAAATTTAACCACTGTCCAAGAAGTAGAAAAAGTATTAAACTCCATTTTGAATCCGCTTATCCCCAATTTAGTTTGGGTTTTTAAGTGTAAATAATAAAATGGAACAAACTTAAAATTAATTAAATAGACCATACATCAAGAGCAAAAGCTTATCTTAAATGTGCATTGTGAATAGATGCATGAAGGAACACAAAAAAGTAAATTACTAATTTTCTTTAATATTGGAATATTTTTAAACCTTGAATACAAACAAGAGATGGTATTTTAGAATTGTCGTAACCTCGTAACATCCACATTGACCGATTTAGATGCCGTCCACATCCACATTGACCGTTTTAGGTGTCGTTGCATTGTACACGTTATTCGTTTTTTTTCGAGTGAAATCCACAGTGTCATATGTATCGGATTTAATAGTAAAAATAGCAGTTATCGAACAGAATATATTGTAAATGTGTGAGTGTTTTTGGTGGCGGTGACAGGGGCAGTACTAAATCATCGAGTGTGACATTCACTTGCAACTGCTGCAATGTTCACTGCGCACATACAAATGTCGCCCAATAAAACAGATATCTACACTAATATCATCTCTAAATAATAAAATATGATTTTTCAAACACTAAAAATATTATCACACATCAATCGTGTGAAATGCCTTTGTTTGAATAAAGATATTGAATGACTGTAGTGAATAAAAACCAATCAACACAATAACATAGGTAGTATAACAATTTCTTTATTTAATTTGAATTTTACATTATTCATATAATGCAAAACATCTTAGGACTTTTATTTGATATGAGAGGTACCTAATATTAAATAATAAAATTATGGGATAAAAAATAAAAACCCATACATTAACAGAGACTCGTAGCATTAACTTCATTTAGAAAAAAGCATAATATTTCTAGTATTTTTTGTAGATTATTTATTTTTTTATATTTCTCAAATACATTTTTTTAATCTACATTAAATGGTTTTACCTGGGTTTGTATAGAACTGTGATAATAAAGAGTAGTATTTAGTATTTTGCTTATTGAAATGTTACATGAAATTAATTTTGGTGAATGATTAAGTAGAAGCATTTATTTTTATTAATAATTTTATATCAATCAACCCCTAGACTGTTTCAACGACCCTCAATTGCCTTTGAGTCTACTGCCGATCAGTTGGAAGGCTTCAGCATCGACATTTGAAAAAATTAATTAAATAAAGTTTTCACTAAGTAAACTTGAGATTGATTGTCTACTAACAGTTTTAATTGAAAAGTACAAATTTAACACCTTAACATACTTTCTTACACTTGAATCTACTTACAAACGACTAAAATTTCTTGAAGGTGGGTTAGCTTCGTGATATTTATGCTAAAGTAAAAATTGTAATTTAATTTTGACAGTGTTGATATTTTTTATTTTAATTTCACAAAAAGGTATTTGAAAAGTCAATTTAAAAAAAAAAAATTTTTTTTTGTTTCTTGAGAAAAAAAATTATTTACATGCGTGTAGAATTCTAACTAAAATTAGATTTTTAATATTTAATTTTTTTAATCAAAAATAAGCATTATTAAAAATAGGTATAATATTTAATCAATTTGTTTAATAAATAATGCTAACTGAACTCCGATACAGACAGTTTTGCTTTCAGCTCTGTCATTAAAGCTGAAAGCAAAACATGAAAAATGCACCAGTAGAGATTTTTTTATGATTATATTTATTGTGTCAAATCATTGGCTTGCTAATAAAATGTCCGTACACGATTACGTTCATTTGCGTTTGGTAAGTTTTGATTATTTTTCAGGAATTCAGGATGCAGGATGTGGGTCAACGAAATTGGATTGGGTGTTGCGGAATGACGACAGGTGTGGTGGAGTTTGCAAAAACAGGTACACAACAACCCATGGCCATTTATTTTTCAAAATTAACAAAACCATATTCACACACTCCACAAAAAACCAAACTATCCGAAAAGAGCAACCGCGAATTATATTTGTATATCTCTCTCTCTGATCCGTTCGCCTTTTTGCGGACGCATGTCAAGTTAGGTTGTATTTTTACGTCAACTTTAAAAATACGCTTATAATATTGAACATTATGACGATGATTTATTAGATAAATAATATATTAAGATTATATTTAACCAACTATGGGACTTAACTGTGTTTTTCACAAATTCCAATACAAATCATCGAAAGGGCGGCTCTACATTTAATAATGCCCACAATATTCACTTTAAAATCTAGAAAACCAGAGAAAGCTCGTATCGAGAAGTTTGAATTTTATTAACAATATTATCCTGAATTAATTTTACTGTTAAATATATTTTATATTTATTTTTAAATGAACAAAAAATAAATTGTAATTACACATTAATGAATAATGGTGAACAATAATAATTGAATGATTTATATTTACCAACCTACAAATTTTCAAGTGTATTAAAGCGAAATAATTCGGAAAAAATGAATTATCCTCGATATACCAATCATCTCAGGCTTGAAATTTAAGATTGGTATATCAATTATTTCACTTTAATATACTGTTAAAATCTCTGATTGGTTCAACTGATTTCATAATATATAAGTATATATTTTATAAAATAATAATTAATATAATGGACGCAACAGATGACAATTTAAAACAAGAATGTCGCAACGTACCGGGTCAACCCCGAAAGGGGGTACGACCCACGAATTGTGACTTACGATACAATAAAAATAATTAGTATGAAGGAAATAGTAACTGCTTTCTTCTTTTAGGGGTGGGTATATTAAAAATAATTAGAAGTCTTTATGGAGACTATAGAGAATTTATTTTTGTTAAGACTTATTAAGTGTATTTAGTATACTTAATGTTAAATAATATTGATGGTTCTGTTGGCAAATTATCGCCATTGTTTCTCATTATAGACGACACCCTCGTCAAGAGGACATCGACAGTCGATCGTTACCGAAACACATTCACCCCCAAAATCTTTACAACCCCTGCTGAACAATATTAAATAACAACACACGCTATACTGACATTAGAACAGACCTTTGTGACCTGTAATACCGAATATCGTCAACTCAATATAATTGCTATACGACAAAGCACCACTGCCATATTGTTCACTACACTATGTAATTTGTATAATATCTCAATAATCAAACCGTATAAAAATACATAATATCGTAGATATTATCGTGGGACTTTATTTGTATTACAACTACTTAACTAAATACTTACAAACATAAGAAATAACTATGTGGCTATAATATTTATATATTTTAATTAAAATTAAAAACTCTTAGGTATACTTATTATTTTTTTATGAACTTGGGAATAAAACCTGGCTTAATAAGACTGATCAGTACGATTAATATAAAAAACAAATAATATTTTTACACATGCTCTTTCGACCTTGTCTCGGGTTGTTCTATTTAACTTTCCAGACGCTCTGAAACCTCGTCGGTGGCGAATAATAGACATTTAATTGAATCGACTCTGTGCCAAGACCAAAAAAATAAAAAACGAATAATCCATCACAAAAGGGACATTTTTACTACCCAAAAACTTATTACCTCATATTAAATTTGACGAAAATTGATTAAAAATTTAATCGACCGGACTAAACACATTATCATGACTAGTAGAAATAATAAGATTTTATTACCACACCGATTTGAAATTCTTACCTAGGATGCGTGCAAACTAATTTATTTGTTTGAGTAATAATGATGTATACTCAGAATTTCACATTGGCTTTAATTTTCCTTTACCACACACACATTCAAGCCGCAAATGATGGTTGAATCCCAAATCAATCATTGCCTCGGGCTTCGATTTACACGACTGCATCAAACTTTTGACCAAATCAAACGCTGATCATCCCCTTTGATCATACCTTCGAAAATGCCAAGCTCTTGATTGAAATCCCATACACACTTTGAAGAATAATTTCAACGGTCAATATTACCCCTGAACCTTTATTTTATTGAACATTTACATTCTGATCCAGTTCAAGTGGATGCTCTTCAAAATATCTCCTGGAAATAAATTTTTGGGTTGTATACGACCTTGATTTCTATAGAAATCAGTAATAAAAATGATTCAATGCAAGAAGATGAGGAGATTTCTAACTGACCCAGTAACTAAATACATTTCTTTTTAAACAAAAAATGTATTTTTAAAATCTTATTTTAATCTTCTTTGGTTTTTTGACATTCCCATCATGGGTAACCTATATGATTATTTTATTGTAAAATAAATATTTATTGAATTCTTTAGGAGCCATATTTATATAAAAATTTCAATACAATATACCACGAGATTTTTTATTTGAAATGCGATACATAATAAGTGGAATTCATTTAGATAATTAATAATTGTATAAAAGAGAATCATAATAAAAAACATAAAAAAATATTTTTTGTTATGTACAAAACTTTTAGTTACAATCTTTCGGGTGAATACATAAATAAATAATTTCATGTAATAAAACAAAATTTTCCTTGATTGTTTCTTCTTGAATTTTTCTAGGTACCAAAATTTCAATATAAGAATTGTTTATTTTCCATTCCGACTCGTAATGAAAGTGTCTTTATCAATATTCTGTTTAAAAAACTCAAGTTTATTTTTTTCCTACGCTTCTTCATCTCTCATTGTTTCGTTAAGATCTTTCAAAAATTAATCCTCGAACATTTTTTGTTGATACACAATATTGTTGAGAAAAATATCCGTTCTCGGAATAGAAAATTCCCTCCACAGTGAATAATTCGAAATTTGATTAAAATTCCAGAGTGTGTTTGTGTTGGGGCTGAAGTCGCGGCATCTTTGACTAGTTAATTATTTATACCTTTAATCTCGATTCTTTTGAGGATTTTCAAAAAGAAACTCCGCCCCCGATGAATGGAAAAATATACAAATATATGTTAAGAGTCTCGAATAATTCATCAAAATGTAGCACGTCTCAAAATACGTTATAGTAATTAGTTAATTTCCGTGAATTGCCTTAATCTGGTTGCTATTCAGAAAACTAGCCTTGAAATATGGTTTAATGGTGAATTTGTCAGTAACACAATATTCGAAATAGATGTGTCCTTGTGGATTAATTGGGTCAAGACAATTAGGCACATCTCTTGGGACTTTGCTTATATTGAATCGCTTATGGACACAATTATTACCATCACCCACATATTTGACATTATGAATACAAATAACAATATTATAACTTGAAAATTGGATGGTGCCCATGCATATTTCAAATAATTAATATCCCAAATCATCCTTGTTTCGTTGGTATATATAAAGACCTGGAATTATTGATTTTTTTGTTGATAATTTGTTAAATATAATTTAAACGTCCCAGATAATATAAGATAGAATGTTATTTTTAATATGGATGTACTATACGGCACAAGATATTTTTATTTGGTTTTATTTGGATAAATTGGTGATATTTTCTTAACAAATACATCGGTTTATATACATACATTACGGTTCACTACACTTTACAATCCACAAAAGCTGATTAAACTTCAATAGATACATTCAGGATTCTAACCAAAGATCATGTTGTTTGTGGCGTATTTCACCTGAGGTATTTTCTAATTAAATAGATGTTTTCAATTGTATAGATGAATGGCTAAGATAAACAAAAAAAACTAACATAACCATAGTGATTTTTTTTTCAATACAAAACAGATCTTTGGAATACCAGAGAATACCTACATACACATCAAATCGATATTATTGAGAGGGTTGTTTAAGCATAACAACGTGTTAATTGTCTGTCGGTGATCATCACTCACTTTCTTTGTTTATTAAGCCAGCCAAGCCTGAAGCTTTGAATCGGTATCCAATCCCCATATACCCGTAACTCGTAGGGGATATCAAAGAAAGCCCCTTCATCTCACATTACGACTCGTGGAATATAAACTAGGTGACAATTATGATTAACTACGCGGAGTGTCTTTATATATATATATATATATATATATATATATAGCAGCATATATATATATATATATATATATATATAATATGGAAATTATTTCTTACATTTTTTATACGTTGATAAAATATATAATTGTTAATATCTGGTATTACATAAACACTAAAACAATATTGCTTTATTGTATTCTTTACAATACATACATTATTTATTTGTTTATATACGCCTCGAGGGCTTGACTGTCAGTGATCTTAACTATCATATTACTAGTTACACAGGTCACCGACAGAGCGGATCTACCCGACTTAATAATCTTACAATCCAGGAAATCAGAGTAAACATGGATCAAGACGATCGATCGGGATTTTATTAATATTGTTCCCGGTCGTAATAACCGATGAAATAAATTTAAAAAAAAATGACTTGAGCGGATTTGAACCTATGACTTATCCCTTTTTATTTATCCCCTGAGCTATTTATTACCTGGACTTGTGATACTTACATTACCTTTAGAATTATTTGAATATGATTCGAATTAGGTAATCAAAAAATATGTATCCCAAGTACTATTTTCGATCGGAAGATCTTATTTATAGAAGAAGTTTATAAAAAGTGTGAGTATATAAGGAAGGTGTTGTGGGTGTGTGTATGTGTGTTTGACACGTGTGTTGAGTGAAGTGGCTTTAGGAATCGTGGTGCACGTGACATGAATGAATAGTCACCAAACCTATAAGGAATCTTGCTTTCAGACATTCCAACAGACTAATGTCTTAGAACACCAACTAAATCGTAACCATCTTTAACACCCTTGCCCTGCTCCACCCTGACCTCCACTTCACACCTATCATATTATCAACATCAATTTTTTATAAAAATATATTGATCTGAAAGCTTTAAGGCAGTGTAGTATTTACTATACTTGACTCGGGGTAAAAAAAGGTAACAGATCTCAGTAGAGTGTCACACCAATATGTCGTAGCATTGTGGTTAAACAACACTATCTTCACTATCCAAGACAGTACGCGAAGTAAATTTATCACACAAAAATAACACAAATCTAACAGGATTTGTACCCAAATATATCAGGCCTGGTAAAAATAACAATATGTTCCTTTATTTATATGTGAAAGCCAACCTCTCTTAAAATATCTAAAACTGTATTCAGCTTCTGTAGTATGCAAAATAAATTTATAAGCGATGAATGGGTCGGATTTTGACGCAATTTGCTTTAATGTATAATTTTATTTTTTTTAATTAATTTAAACCGTAGTCCTATAAGATAATATAAAAAAAGCATCAGGTGTTTTTTTGTAATGGTATATCGATTATGTATTGAAATAATCATCACATTCTCAATCATATACAATTTATAATACAATTTCTTTATTATGAATAAGTTCTTACAATGATTGATAGAACAATACATCTTTGGAAATAGACTTAGGTGTACAGAGTATATAAATCTTTTTACCTATAACTTACATGAGAATGTTTTTATTTAAATTTGACATGAATAATACTATTAAATTATAGAAAGTATGGGGAAAGAATTAAAATCCCATTTACAAATGAAGATTAATAAATAAAAAAAAATTAATATCAACAAAATATAAATTAGATACAAATTCATTCAAATTCCATAAAGTGATAGCATTTTTTTTAAATTTAATATTTATTACAAAAATCTAATTTTATTGAAATATGGTTCTAATAATGCAATTCTAGTAATCTCCCAGTTAAATTAACTATTAAACTTGTAGCTATTTTATTTGCACTTCTCTTAGATAGAAAAAATCTATCATCACAAAATTAATCTTAATTCTTTTTCGAAAATATTAATATTTATAAATCTTAATCATTTAAGGAACAATATAATCGAATCGAATAAAAATCTTAATTAAGGAACTTCTAATTACAGCTAATGCCTCAATTCAAATACGACCAGTGGAGTCTGAACAAAATAATCGAAAGGACTCCAGTGTAAAATTTTAATAACAGTAAATGTGTACACAGGTGTGTGGACCAAAAATCCCGCAGGAATACCGGGAAAACAAACTGCTCTGCTTATCACACAATACGCAAATCCCATACAATTAAACAACAATTGACTTACATTATATATTTTATAATTTAAGAATCTAAATAGAAATCAATGATACGTGGCTTTTATGTAGATTGTAGAGACTTTGTCACAGATTGCGTAGCCGCTAATCCTCTGGAGAAAATACATGAATGTGTGTTTGTAACACAGGTGTTTTTCAGTATATAGCAGGCTTTTTTACAGTATATAACTACACCAATGAAACAAGTAGCTAAGTGAGCCTTAAAAATGAACTGAACAAAAACTCTTCCGGGATTAACACACACAACATGCTTGTATTTAGCTTTTTTGTAGTAAACACAGCAAGCCTGTATTTTCACGCTCGGTTGTTCAAGTAACATTATTATCTAAAGTGGGTACTTTTGGAAAAATCACAAAATAGAAATGAATAAATTGTAGCTTATTATAGCGATAATTCAAAAACAAAAAAATGCTTCCTTCAATGTAAACTAATTATAATAAGTAATGTTTATCTAAACGTTTTTTTTTTAATAATAAGAGCTCAAGAAATAAGGCTTTTGGCTAAAAATACTGTGGTCATGGGTTCAAATACCGCTATAAGTAAAAAAAAATATATGATCGGTTATTACTGCTAGTTTAGGAATAATATTAATAAAATTCAAATAGATCGTCTTGATACAGGTTTACTCTGATTTCCTGAATTGTAAGATAAATACTGGGCGATTATTAAGTCAGATAGTGCCGCTCTGTCGGTGACCTGTGTAACTAGTAAACGTTAAAATCACCGACAGATAATGAATTAACACATTGTTGTGTTTAAAAAAACCTGCTCAAAAATAGACCCTCAATGCTTATATAAAAATAAATTAATAAATATTTATCATCGAAGCAAGAGTTTCAGCCATTAATTGATTATTAGTTTACTATGTATCTGTGGGTTATTATATATATATAAATATATATATATATATTAGGGGTACCGGAAAGTAATCCATTTTTTACAAGTTTGTAACAAATTTATTGAATAATTTTTACATAGATATACAAATTATAAAATATAATCGCCATTATTATTTACAACTATCTGCCATCTTTCTGGCAGTTTTTCAATCCCTTTTTTATAGAAGTCGGGTGGTTTTAATGTGAAATAGAAATTTAAAAAGTTTTCGACCTCATTCATATTGTTAAATTTTTTTTCACTCAATGAATGTTCCAATGATCTAAACAAATAATAATCCGAAGGTGCGAGGTCTGGCAAGTACGGAGGATGAATTAAAACTTCGAAATTTAATTCGGAAATTTTTTGGCGTGTTATTTCAGCTTTATGTGGGCGCGCGTTGTCGTGTAGCATAATCACTCCTTTTCGATTGAGCAAATGAGGACGTTTCACTTTTAATTTTTCATTTAATCTTTCAAGTTGTTCACAATAAACTGCCGCAGTTACATTATTGCCTGGTCTTAACAGTTCATAATGGACAATTCCTTGAATATCCCACCAAACACACAATAAAACCTTGCGAAGAGTGAGACCAGGCTTAGGGGTCGGAACAGGTACATTGTTCTTTAAAAGCCATTGTTTTTTTCGTTTTATATTGTCATAGACAATCCATTTCTCGTCACTAGTCACAATTTGACTCAAAAATGGTCGAGTATGATGTCTAGTTAATAAAGAAATGCACGCGTCCATGTGTGCATTTTTGTTGTCTTCGGACAGCGCATGAGGAATCCAAATTCCCATTCTGCTAACTTTACCGATTTTCTTTAAATGTTCTTGTACTGTGGACCATGGAACATTTTGTTTTTGTGATAGTTCTTCGATACTTTGACGAGGATCGGATTCCACCATGGTCTTCAGCACGTCGTCGTCGAAATTCGATGGTCGTCCTGATCTCGGTTCATCCTCCAAGCTTCTATTGCCCGATTTAAATCGGCGGAACCAAAACTGACATCTGTTAGGTGTTATTTTCACGCCATAAAGTTCAATGAGTTTTTTGTCGCATTCCAGCCTTCATCGAAAAAAAGGAGCATGCAGTGACGTATGTGTTGCTCTGTTGCTTCAGGCTTGCTCATTGTACTCCTAACAATAAAAAATATTTATGGTGCAAAAAAATAAAGCCAAGAAACAATACCATCGAAAAAAAAACTTACGAGGATGTTAACTGTACGGTGTCCAGAGACAGAGTGATCTCAAATGAGGCATGCAAAATAATGGATTACTTTCCGGTACCCCTAATATATATATATATATATATATATATATATATATATATATATATATATATATATATATATATATATATATATACAATAAACTGTCTATTTGTATTCATTTTACGAACCAGGAAATCAAGACTAAAACTGATAATACGTAATCAAAAAAATATATATTTTTTATTATAAATATCCAATTCATGCAGGATTTTATTTCTAAAATAAAATATATATTATATTATAAATAAACTATTTATAATTTTTATTATAATGACCTCATGGATATTATATGATTTTATTTTAAATAAAAATACAAATACATATATTATAATATATATAATTGTCTAAATGTGTGTATGTTATATGTCTGTATGTCTGTCTGTCTGTCTGTCGGTATGTCTTTATGGAACTGAGTCATATATTCAAAATAGAATAGAATATTTGGTAGTGAGACTGCATTTAAATTTGATTATTGAAGATATGCGAAAGTAGCCCTTAATATGTATCGAATACCTTCGAGATATCGTATACTTTCGTTTGAAATATGTTTGCTGTCAGTATTGTTCTTAATATATGAAATGTAAAAAAAATTGATTTTAAATCTTTATTTTACCTATTAAATGGGACATTTTCGAAATAGTAAAATAGTCCTATTTGACCGGCAACTAATGTAGATTCATCCATTATCTATAACACGTTTCATGTCTCTGGCAATAGAAGGTAGTTAATCGTAAACTGATATATTTTATAAATAATGTTCAAACGAAATCACATGTGACAGCTAGGTGTTGCCAGGTGTATAAATAATTCAATTTAAATATTTAATCATAATTAATACATAACTAAAATCTCGAAACGGGTATTTTAATGATAATATTTTTAAATTTATTTCAAAATAATTTTAGAGATATTTAATAATGCATAATAAATGAAAATTCTCAAAAAAAGTATTTATCGGGAGACTCGCTTTTTAAATATTGTGATGAGTGTTGTCATCATATGAAAACCGCGTTATATTATTTTATTAATAATTTTAATAAAAAAATTCAAACTTCTTTCAAATGAAAAAACAAACAACTTATTATCTTCGTATTAAAAACAAATCAGAGCATTTCAATATATTTTTAGGTGTATTTAATTTGATAATGCATAACAATTTCCACATTTTTATACTTCATTTTTAAAATAAAAAAATTCTTTAAAACTTCTTTAAAGCAAAAATGAAATCAAAACTCAAAGATAAACGTCCTATTAAAAAACCAGGCAGAACATAAAAAAACATTAACAAATTGAAAATTTCAATTAAAATTACCCTAGTTATATCATACTGCAGTACCACTGGTGCATTACGGGAAATCTCAAGTCGCCGTATATTTTAATACAAAAAGTGCATATGTATTTTTTATTCTATTTTAATGGGGTTTATATATAAATTTTGGCTCATGTTGGTGTAATTTATAATTATTACCAATATGAAAAATATCCGAACGAAAGGTTATATGAGTTTTGGTGTAGGTCCCTTGGGCAAAAGTAACCGGCTGATTACTCCCGCTGCACTCATTCAACTTTTGTGCGAGCACAACGAAACATTATCATTCGTACCCGCTTTCATATTTTACAGGCTGAAATATACACAAACACACATACACAATACAATAACAGTATACCACAACAATATGGCGGCTGACCTGAAGGCTGGGTCCCCTTGTTCCTCTCTACACTTTTCATTCTTGCAAATTGTTATTTTTGCCCCGCCCTGAAATTTTCCCTTAACGTAGTCAACAAAGAAGGAGGCTCTGCTTTTTTTGCCAATTTGCGCCGCTTTAATATTCGTTGCGTTGGACTTGGCCCCTCACACTTTTCCTCCATCTTTTTCTTATTCTTCACTTTTATTTCCTCCTCCCCGACTTGGTTTTTGTCACTATCGCCATCTTCGTGTCATTTCAATTCTGTCGCGTCTATCACAAATATTTTTATTTATTTTTTTATTAAATAAGAGAAAACAGTTCTCTGGAATACCAGAAACATCTCTAATTGAGTTATTATCGCCTTAGTATTTTATTTATTTACCTTACAATCCAGGAAATCAGACTAAACCTGGATCAAGACCATCGACCATCGTTCGCGTACACAAATTATTCAGAATCAATAGTGAATTAACTTAAATTAACAATACAATTTTAAATTCCAATTATTAATATCAATAATTTTTTTCTAACACAATTCATGGAACTTGAAATTAAAAAGGTCGTTATGACCTTTAAAAGCTATATTTTTCACCAAAATATATGTGTATGTTTTTGAGAAGATCTTTTTGAGAGAGTTTTTTATACACAACAACGTGTTAATTTTCTGTCGGTGATCTTAATTATTCTTAGTTACACAGGTCACCGACTTAATAATCAGTATTTACCTTACAATACAGGAAACCTGGACCAAGACGATCGATCAGGATTTATTTATTTATATTATTCCCGGTCTCCCAGTCGTAATAACCGATCAAATCAATTTAAAAATTGTTTACTTGAGTGGGATTTGAACCCATGACCACAATATTTGTAGCCACGCGTGTTATCCCCTATTATGAGCTATTACGCTGGTAAATATTGTTAGATGTTTCAAAATAAACCTAAAATCATATACAATTAGTTATACTTTTCAAACTTCATTCATATTCTAAGGGTTGATTGCTTCAAGCAGTGAGCTACTCAACTTGAGAGTTATCGATTAATTTTTGTGCAAATAATATGCTTGCACAATTTAACTCTAGAGTTCGATGAAACCGGTACTAAGTTGTTACAAGCATACATTTTTACAGCAATAACTTGAATGCAATATCTTTAATAAACAAAGATTGCAAACTGCAAAGATTAAAACGATTGTAAACATTAAGGACACAGTTATAATTATATATTGTACTCGTTCTGATATTTTCCATCTGCTTTATAATTGGTTTAAGGGCTTTAAAGCACAGTATGGTCAAATATAGTGAATTTGACCATAGATATATTTAATGAGGTCTGGATTACGCAGGATTCCAGAGGAAAAACATTGATGTATTCTGAAATCACATGCGACAAGTATTGTATTTTTTGTGTCGATCTAATACTTAGAAGAATTGTCGGACTCAGCAAAACAAATAGTATAAAGATAGTGTGCGGTCTTTCCAATATATCTCGCTTTTCCAAAGGGACATTAAGCCTATTTAGGCCACGGTGTGGCTTTTCTTTTGCGGGGCAAGGAAAAAGGTAGTTGTCCGATACAAAAGAGGCTTTACACTGTCCGAAAGAAGAAGTACATAATAGTTTGTAGTTGAAGAACGCCTGCCTCTCATAGATAACCAAGTACTGGTGCACACTTAATAACTACATTCCTCGATCATACGCTCATAGATATTTATTTTAATGACAAACATTATTAAAAAAACACACCTGACTTTGGGAGGATTAACAGATATTATCAGCTATGCTGTTAATACAGAAAATATTCTGTCTGCTTACTACATTCTAAACGATTGAACAAAACAAACCTAATAAAATGATATCATCAGGGAAAAATGCTTTTTTCCGAAATTTAATTCATTAAAAAATAAATTTATTTAATGTCTAAAATATTGTGGTTATTGTTGATAGTATTGACTTCTTGTTGGAATTGCATAATTTCAAGAAAATTGTTATTTGTAATTTCCATGGTAATTTTATTAAGGGTCTGAGTACTTTCGATTACTAACTTATAGTCATCTTCTGAGACTCAATAATGAGTTCACCAATATCTTTAAATAATAAATAAAATTACAACTAACAATTTTCTTTAAATTAGGGTAGTTATGTCTGAAATCACATATTTCTCAAGGATCTTATTTATTTAATATTCATGCTCAATAATTAGGGCATTCATATTTTTTTTATTTTAAAACATGCTAACAATACTATGTAAGATATACAGACAAAATAATATATAAGATATATAAAAAAATAAAGGATCATAAACAAAATACAAAAGGTGAAATGCAATAATCAATTTATAATTAAACAATCATTCATTTCAATAATTGATCTAATTTATTATAACTAGCGTCAAATATGTCCTTAAAATGCCTAATCCGAAAAATCTTTTATATTATTATTAATTACTGAAAAAAAAATTTTAAATGAGGTAAAATCGAAATTCAAATTTTCTCCTTAACACATTCAGTTTGTTTCTAAATGAACATATCGTATGATTGACCTTACACAATAATCCAAATGGAAAAAATTAAACAAATAATACAGTAATTATATTATGATGCAAATCTCAAAACATTTTCTTTATGTGGAACTCAATCTGTTAAGTATTGTAAGGATTTAAGGTCGAACTAGAGAATGTATGTGCGCGTGTTCTTCAGTTAGCGGACAAAAGACTTTCCGGTGAAATTTATGAAAAGACCCGGCCCTAACAACCTTTTTGTCCTTTTGAAATATTAAATGTGAGACGAAGGCCAACCTAAAAAAAGTTTCCTTTCCATTTGTATTTTAACACCGTTATTGGGGTAATTTATTGGACGGTTGGCGATCAAAGGAAATCAGCAACCTCTTTATGCAACTCTTTAATAATATACTTTCTCCGTCATTTACTCAAAAAATAATGATCAATTAGTGAAATATGAAAATTATTTAATATAATTTATCAAGAATATAAATGATATTAAAATATGTATTGATGCAATCGCATAATTTTTAAATTGACAGATTTTACTATCAACATTATTAAATATAATAAATTCTAGTGTTCTACTTCAGTTATGTATGTTTTTTTTATCTAAAATTTCATTATATTACAATATAATTAAAAAAATATACGATTAAATGGATATGACAAAAGTCCCGTTGCCATTTTGATTGCGCGCCATCTTGGTTATGTGACGCTTAGATCAGTTTCACTCGAACTAATCGCATAATACACCCCAATTTTATAATGGATAAATCACAATCGCCACAACAACCATCATAAATAGTGACGAATCTGATATAAACGTCACATAACCAAGATGGCGCACGATCAGAATGATGGCGAGACTATGAATACAAAAAAATAAACGAATCGTTACATAAAAACAAATACATAACTTCACAGATTTAATAAAAAATAGGTACAATAGTTCATAATTAATTATTTTTATTAGTAAAATTGCTATCTTAATTTGCTATCTTAATTCAATATGTGGAGTAAAAAATGTTTTGGAATACGTATTATAGAAATATTTAGCTTTGACGATTTCTTCAAATAAAATAGATTTAAATGGAGACAACAGTCAAAATTTTAGGAGAATGTTAAGTAATTTATACTGCTTATTTTATTGAAAGAATATTAACTAACACGATATTTTTCACATAATATTATATGTTGTGTGAAAATAATATAGTATTATTGCTTAATCAACACGAGATTGTAATTTCCTATCATGATTACTATTACTGTATTTCCGAACAAGAACCGCATTAATCCTAATACACAGGATATTATATACATTGTCCATATTATGGTACACACATATAATCTATAATTTATTTATTTAAATCTATAATTTATTCCAGCCACACATCATTATAATTATTGAAAAACCATGTCTGATTTGGTTGTATGTATTTGATAATAGTATATATTAAGGCTGCCTTTACATAAATCTTCAGGGGATGATTCCAGTGTGTACTTATGACGTTTCCTGCCATAGATGAACCGACCGCAGAATCCAGGAAGGAAGTTGCTACGGTCAGAGAGAATTCACTACTATCAAACCATGGTGTTGATAAATTATCACTCACTTTCTTTGTTTATTAAGCCAGCCAAGCCTGAAGCTTTGAATCGGTATCCAATCCCCATATACCCGTAACTCGTAGGGGATATCAAAGAAAGCCCCTTCATCTCACATTACGACTCGTGGAATATAAACTAGGTGACAATTATGATTAACTACGCGGAGGGTCTTTATATATAATATGGAAATTATTCCATACAATTTTTATGCGTTGATAAAATATATAATTGATAATATCTGGTATTAAATAAACACTAAAACAATATTGCATTATTGTATTCTTTGCAATATATACAATATTTATTTGTTTATATACGCCTCAAGGGCTTGACTGTCAGTAATCTTAACTATCATATTACTAGTTACAAAAGTCACCGACAGAGCAGCTTTGCCCGAATTTTTAAGCGCCCAGGATTTACCTTACAATTCAGGAAATCAGAGTTAACCTGAAAGAAGACTTTTCTATATGCAATTTTTATATTGAAATGTAATATCCATGAGGTTATTAAAAATTTAAAACTATACATAGTTCATTTACAATTTTACATATAGTTTATTTTTAATATCAAATCCTACTATCGAAGATCGGGAATAATATTAATAAAATCCCGATCGATCGTCATGATCTGGGTTTACTCTGATTTCCTGGATTGTAAGGTAAATACTGAGGCGATTATTAAGTCGAGCAGAGCTGCGTAACTAGTAATAGTTAAGACCACCAACAGACAATTCACGTTGTTTTGTATAAAAAAACCCTCTCAAAAAAGACCCTTTCTAAAAATAAGAGCTCCTCGGAGCGTAAAAAAATATTGGATGAAAACTAATTTAATTAATAAAAAAAATATTATATAATTTTGTATTAGAATAAAATCATTTTGACTTATTCTTGTTATCCTGGGATAAGTAGACCTAACATTGAATGGTATTAGAAATGAACACATTCACTCGGCCAGCATGTTTCAGTTTCGACCAGAATAAGCATAGTTTCTGGTCCATTGTCCGTAAATATGTCTGTAAGGGTCGTTCTGTTAAAAGTGGTGGTAGTAACCCTCGAATGCAAAGCCCCGTAATTGTTAATACAGCCTGAGTCCACCCCTGTTCACCTACCTGTACCTGTACCTATCCAGATACATCCAGGCACATAAATGGCGAGGGTTCGGTGCAAATTGGGAAGAGAGCTGGAAAATTGGAAAAAGACAGGTGCATACATACAGCACTCACCGTACAGGTGTACAAACATGTTAAAGCTTTAATTCCATTAGACGACAGACAGAAGTGATGCTGACACTCTCTGCTCGTTCATCCATTTGCTTCAATCACTTTTTACAAATACAACCCGATTCCTTCGATTCTATTCCATTGTGTACACAGGATTTCAACTTGATTCATTTATTAATTACCCATCAATCATCATTGTAAACGCACCTGAAATTCACCGTTTATCCGCATATCCAGTAAAATCTAGCATAATTTTTTTTTTCATAAAAATTATTTTAATCTGCATAAATTATAATTCCATTTAAGATTTAGAAAATTCCTAATAAAAATACCACATTTTACATTGTCATTGTTTCTGCTCGTTCTTTTGGCGTATACTAATATATACCATTATAAAATTGGGATATCTACACAACACAATGCTTCAAAAGAAAGTGACCTAAATGTCATATAAACAAGATGGTGGGACTCTTGTGTAATAAATAAAATATTTTAATTATAACAAATTTTGTCGGCTTATTATGACAAAGAAAACCAAAATCAATGCATAGTCTATATTCTTTATTGTTAAATTCCGCTGGGTAATTGTTTTTATTTATTTTTTTCACCTTATTGAGATTTCAAATTTTTTGGCTTATTATAAACGTCTACATCGTCGCATACAAATTTACACTAAATAAAACCCGCAAACGGTATTTCCTGAATTCTTAGCCACTGTTTGATATTTCACACCGTATTTTATTAATTAAATATAAAAAATAGATTGTTTGTGTTGTTTTACTATATTTAGCATGTTTAATTAAGAACAAATTATAAACTAAAGACATTCGAAATTTTAATTGATTTATTAATACTTACATTTATTATAAACGGTAAAGGTCTACCCTATCATTCCCTGAAGATTGGGATTCCTTGGCGTGTGTCTTAGAAAACGTACACCGTAAAGATGGTAATAGAGTTGCTTTGTTGTACTTTTGATCAGTTTGTTTGTTAATTAGTGCCTCGCCCGAGGCTCGGACGAGGCATTAACTAACAAAAAACCGATCATAAGTGCAGCTAAGTAACTCTACTATCCTATTGACGGTGACGTGTGCCTGGGAATCCAATAACTTACATATTATAACAGAATAACAGAACCAAAGAGGGCATTAATATTTGAACAATCATAATTTTATTCTTTTATATGAATATAATAATTATGAAGAACCTTTTTGTCAAAAGATTCTATGGGAAAATATTTATATATTATTTTAAATGTATGATATTAAGTCGATACATAATACAGAATCCCCCATCTGGATTGATGGCGAGTCGGCCAAAAATAATTTCCATCTAATTTTTCTTGTCGCTCTCCCACAACAATTGGAAATGTATTAACCATCATTTCGCTTTTATTGCAGAGGGAGGACTAGCTATACTCTCTGTTATTATAATGTATTTGTCAAAAACTCATTAGGGTAACGTCCCTGTTGATTGCTTCACATAAAACACCTGAATGGCTGATGCGACGTCCCTTTGTTTTCTTCTCTCCCCGGCTATATATCTGTCTTAAAAATTCCTTTTCGGGTGTTCCATAATTTGCACCCTCTTGGACCTGAATACCTGGAAGTGTGATTCTCTTGCGTGTTTATCTAAAAGCCCCACATGAATCACAAACACTCTGAAAAAGTCTCATTTTGTGACCAACACCAACCGTTTCATTTGAAAAAGAGCGAACAATATTCAACAATCTTTATTCTTAGGTATACTTTCATGATAGGTTATTATAATAATCAACTCTAACTGTGGTCTCTTTAAATTGTCACATTCCATGCGCATTCTGACCAAGCCATTAAAAAACATAAAATTTGTCAGAGAGAGATGTGGAAAATGTACATACTAAGTATTTTAAAAAATAATTAAATCTAAACAAACCATACTGTAACCAGTCTTGGAGGGTGATCACTTTTTAGCCGTATTCAACATAATTGTGTAATTAGAGTGTATTCGTACGGTGCGTGTGCGTGTACACTAATACTACGAAGCTGGGATCTATTTGTAGACTCACTAATACTATAAGCACTATCACGACTAATTTATTACACATTTTATTGAATACTGCCCCATAATTAGTATTATAAAACTGTATTATGGGAATAAGCTGCAATTTTTGACTTTATAGTATTACTACTTTAATACTAGTAGTTACTTTATATCATATTATGAACATTTTCGTCGCGATATGGTATTTGTTTCTTCTGAGTCCTCATTAAGTTTTATACATAAAAACATTGAAAATTATTTGTCAAGCTGAGAATTCATATATATATATATATATATATATATATATATATATATATATCTTGGGGTCTTCTGTTTCTTATTAGATTTTTGCTATAAAATTTACACTCCAAAAGCGATGTATTTTTCAGGAAATATAATATTCCGGGTGGTCAGACAATATGGCAATTAATTACGCATAAACGAAGTAATCCATAAGCGACAACAGAGCGTTCATTCCCAGTCTTCAGTCACTAATCCGTCGGTGATTTTTCCACCCCAACTCCACAAATAATGAATAGGCAAAGTTGGAGCAATCGGCATCTAGATGAGAGGAGAAGAAGAGGTTGCTGGACCGTGAAAGTCGGCCTTAACTCGATTTTTCTCAACGGATCCCCCAACCGTTTCTCATCCATCCACCCTCTCCCATTACGGATACTGCCCGTTCCTGGATCGATCATGGACCTCCCAGTTTCACGTCGCTCTTTAATCGAAAGGTCACCTACAAAAGGAATCGATCAAATCCACTCGAACAATACAAAATGCCTGATAGTTTTCCCATTGATCAAATCACCCTTCAGCCAATAATTGAATATCATTTCATCATACAATTAAATAATTCAGTAGCAGACATGTTTTTCAAACATTTCTAATACATTAATTTGTATATAAACCATTTTCAATACATAATATATTAATAGTAACGTTAACATTTATTAGTGGTTAATGTGAATACATATTAAGCTTTTCGTATTGTAATTTTAATGCACAATTTAGTGGTTTTGATTATTAATAGTAATACCTACATAATTAGTATGTATATATTATCCATAAATTCTCTAATAAAATCCATATATTAAAGTTAGAAATCAGTTATAGCAAAATTTATTATTCTAGAAACATTCGCATTTAAATAATGCCTTTAGTTCAAACAGAAATTAAAATTTATAAACCATTTTTACAAATTATGTTTATTAGAGCAAACAACGTGTTAATTGATTGTATTGTATTTACTATTACAAGTTACTATTGTATTTACTACACAAGTCGCCGATAGAGCGGCTCTGTCTGACTTAATAATCGCCTCAGTATTTATAATCAAGTAAATAAGAGAAAACATGGATCAAGACGATCACTCGGAATTTTATGAATATTATCTTGTAATAAGTCTAAGATCTTTCAATAGTCGTAATAATCATAAATATATTATAACTTGAACGGAATTTGAACACATGAACTCAGTTTTTATAGCACTTATCCACTAAGCTATTACGCTGGTTATTTTTAATTTATCAATCCTTCTAAATGTTTTCGACTAAATTGCTGCTATTGTCATCTGCTTAATATAGGTACCTTAAAATGCTTCGTGGTTCACTTTGTTGTTTGTTCAAAAACTCAAAAGCTATTATTGTTTTCTTATTATTAAATAAACGGTGAATTATTTTCGATGGGGTGGTTTTGTGGATGTATTACAAAGAGTATATTGGTCCACCCTAAGAGGTTGTTCTGACAGACGGCCTCTCTCAATCAAACTTGCCCTTTGTCGATCTAGACCACAATAACTGTTTTAATCAAAATGAAGAAAAAGTAAAATAGAACCTTCATTCACCATCCCTCGTTTCTTAATTGTCTTTTATTCTGCCATTGTCTTGAGGGGTGCAACAAATATTAATTAATTTTAGACGAGTCCCATTACAGTTTGATTCGACAAAACATTCGCAGATGAAATAATTAATGAATAAATATAATTATATTGAATGATTTATAAGTGTGTTGTAGAGTAGACATAGTGTTTAAGATCAAATAGTGCATGAAATATTTAAGACGAAGCGGTATTAAGATTAAGAATTTTATAAAAACACCAATCTTCCGTAAGCACTACTCTTAATAATATATGTTAAAAAAAAATAACAAATTCATCAAGACGAAAACGCTCTTGGTGTTTTCGCCTAATATTGTTACGAATGAGAAATGTAAATGCCGAGTCACTTTTATTTATGTGAGAGAAAACAGCGCTCCCTGATTATATCTGCTAAAGTTGAGGAACACCTATTTGTTCTGGTCGCTTGAACCAGCTGGAAAGTTTAGGATTGGAAAAAAAGAAATTATCCCACAAAAATTGGAGAGAGGGTGAACATTTGAAAATCGGGTAGTTTTTTTTTGTGCGGCCTGCCCAAGGCTAACTTTGAATGAATTCGAAAAGTTCAACCACCTTCAAAGCCAGTTCAACGTCGTATTTTTCACCCTGCAATACTTCACCCTTAAATATATTTAACTCAAATACACTCACATCTAAATTCATTGTCCTCCATTACGCGTTACCTTATACCAAACTATCAGTTACGTTTTCGGCTCAGATAACTTTAATAATCTAACCAGTCAATCATGTTGAATGCATCTTTTTACTCTTCTAATAAGTTAAACAGAACTGTTTGTTGGCAGTACAGGGATGAATAACCCGTCAGAAAGTTATATTTGAATAGTTCTTATTCAAAATATAAATAATGTACCTCATTCAAGACAAATTGCACACAATATCAATAATATAAAAATATGTACATAATATACACAACAAATATGTTGAGTTGTTTTCTCATATGAAACGTATCGTTAATTTTTTTAACAACAAAAAATACTAACGAAAATTTATTTTAGAATAAATTTTCATTAACAAGAGCAAATTCTAAATTTAGATTGTGGTCATATAATTGTGTTTATTATAATGGGTTAATAATATGCTTGTGGTAAAAATTGTATACTTTATCCATAACAGTGATTTATTTGAAATATAAGTACTTAAATACCAATTTCGTTTAATTTTTTAAATCAAATTTAATTTAACCTTTTGATGTACTTCACACACCAATTTACTGGTAATTTTACCTTGTTTATTAAACCTATTTATAGAGAGTTTTGGTGAAACTCGTATATTCAATCAAACTACAATTCATAAAAATTGGAGTAAGCCTTGATCGACACAATGGATCGTGAGTTTATTTTAGTAAAACTATTCCTGATCAATTACAAGATCTGATTATGGTTTTTGATTGAGGTAGGTTTTGAACCTATGAATAGAATATTCATAGTGGGTCCTTTTCTCTGTTTTAAGACAAAATTATTTTATTATATAATTATTAAATTTAAAATATTAAATATCTTTTACCTTAAATCCATTATTCAATACAAGTAAAATCATATCACAGAAAGCGACGGCGTTAATTAGCGACATATTTTTTGGCCGTTGTTTGATAATCTGAAGGCGGGATTATCGTGAAATATTCTCCATTTATCTGTTTCTTTCTTGTTCTTCGTACAATAAACATCGTCGACACAATAATTAATAACACCTCTGTTTTAATTCGAGATTTATCGTTGGCTAGTCACAGATTCAACACAATTCATTAGCGTAATTCTCATGAATATTTACAGCTTCAAGGCGATTATTTCAATTTGCTAATCTGCTACTTAACGAAACACTTTCCTTTGAGTTTCTTTCTAATTTTCATCCATCCGGCTCAGATAGAAGGGCTTATTTAGTAAATGGCGCAATGTGAAGACTCTACCGTCTAGACTACAGACATATATGTCTCACTTTTTCACGTAAACCTGCCTTGAAATCTCCAAATTTCAAGTATTTCAGACACTCAGACTTTATTTATAATAAGAAACTACTTCTTTTATATTCAATATTTGAAAATTTCTCATATTAAATAGTTCTTAGTGAAAATTAAACAGCTTTATGCATGGCAAACGATATGTGTACAAATTGTACATTTTTTTACAAATAAAATTAATTGAATCGTCTATTGCGATTGAAAGATTGAAAATAATATTGAT
Organism: Agraylea sexmaculata; assembly: GCA_022606485.1. Classification (NCBI taxonomy): domain Eukaryota; kingdom Metazoa; phylum Arthropoda; class Insecta; order Trichoptera; family Hydroptilidae; genus Agraylea; species Agraylea sexmaculata. The sequence goes on along the minus strand of JAGTTH010000102.1, from coordinate 1,502 downwards.
AAAATTCGATCAGGCTTAAATTAAGTTCCTTCTTTATAAAGGTTGTTACTAAGGCGACTTTTAAGTTGATGAATCTTTGCAGCCGATTCCCAAGATAAATTTAAATATAAACATAAATGCATTTGGTACGTATAAATCCAAATTTTTAATTGAAATGTTTTATTTTAAAAAATACACGAAATATGGTTATAATATTCAATATCCTATAGATAATAATATCATAAAACAATAATGTGAATATTTATTTTATAAGTGTTTAGATCACAAAATAGACAGCTTAAGCGCGTAAGCTTCCCAATTCGAAGATATTTCTCTTTCCAAAAATAAAATGGGCAAATATCAATAAAGCATATTCCCTGGAGCAAAATAGCCAATGGTGTTTGGAGTGGTGTGAGGGTTGGGATTTACAAAGTAATTTGGTGGCATTAGCAGGGCAGGGGTGACAGCTACAATAATCGTAAATCGGGGGTGGTCTCAGGTGAAGGGAGAAAACCACCCCCGCCGTTGACCATCATCATAAAAATAGAATTAATGAACCGTGACTGCCCGCATTTATTATAAACATTTATGTGTTCGCGTACACAAATTATTCATAATCAATAGTGAATTAACCTAAATAATGTTACTTTATATTTGGATTATACAATTTTAAATTCCAATTATTAATATTACTAAATTTGATACAAAATATTTATTTTTAAAACACAATTCACGTAACTTTCAATTTAAAAGCTATCATTTATACCAAAATATATGGAGTTTTTTATACACAACAACGTGTACTTGTTTACTAGTTACACAAGTTACCGACTTAATATTCAGTATTTACCTTACAATACAGGAAATCAGAGTAAACCTGGATCAATACAATCGATCAGGATCTTATTAATATTTTTCCCTATCTCCCAGTCGTAATAACCGATCAAATAAATTTAATTATTTTTTTGACTTAAGCGGGATTTGAACCCATGACCACAGTATTTGTAACCACGTTTCTTATATCCTGAGCTATTGCGCTGGTGTTAAAAAAATGTGTTTACAATAAATAAATATCAAGTTCAAATAATTAACATTTTATTCCCTTTTACAAGAAAAAATAAATAATAAAAAATCATAAATACAGAAGAAGAAATATTTTTTTCACTATACACGAATCCCGGGGAATATGATTGAACTGTTAATATCATTATTAAAATTTTATACTGGGAGGGCCTTAAGTATCAATTCAAGTATTACAAAAGCATATAAAAAATATATGGAGAATTAAAAATCATAGTTCATTATTCTTAAAAAAACTTTTATTAGGATTAACTACGATAGTATAATCCCAAAAAGGAAAGACATATGATGATAATATATAATATAATTTAATAATGGGTTAAAATCATAAATACAGAAGAAGTAATATTTTTTTCATTATACACAAATCCCGGGGAAAACTTGTATAGTAAGGATTTTGCTTATATGATTTAACTGTGAATATCATTAATAAAATGTTGATA